>OZ022307.1:5122488-5170526 GCA_963989215.1 Hedychridium roseum | reverse complement strand
ACTACCACTACCACTACCACTACTACCACTACTACCACTACCACTACCACTACTACCACTACTACCGCTACCACTACCACTACTATCACTACCACTACCACTACTACCACTACTACCACTACCACTACTACCACTACGACCACTACCACTACCACTACTACCACTACTACCACTACCACTACCACTACCACTACCACTACTACCACTACCACTACCACTACTACCACTACTACCACTACCACTAGCACTACCACTACCACTACCACTACCACTACCACTACCACTACCACTACCACTACCACTACCACTACCACTACTACCACTACTACCACTACCACTACTACCATTACCACTACTACCACTAGTACCACTACCACTACTACCACTACTACCACTACCACTACCACTACTACCACTAGTACCACTACCACTACTACCACTAGTACCACTACCACTACTACCACTACCGCTACCACTACCACTACTACCACTACTACCACTACCACTACCACTACTACCACTACTACCACTACCACTACCACTACTATCACTACCACTACCACTACTACCACTACTACCACTACCACTACCACTACCACTACTACCACTACTACCACTACTACCACTACTACCACTACCACTACTAACCACTACCACTACAACTACCACTACCACTACCACTACCACTACTACCACTACTACCACTACTACCACTACCACTACCACTACTACCACTACTACCACTACCACTACCACTACTACCACTACCACTACCACTACTACCACTACTACCACTACCACTACCACTACTATCACTACCACTACCACTACCACTACTACCACTACTACCACTACCAATACCACTACCACTACCACTACCACTACCACTACCACTACCACTACCACTACCACTACCACTACCACTACCACTACCACTACCACTACCACTACCACTACTACCACTACTACCACTACCACTACCACTACCACTACCACTACTACCACTACTACCACTACTACCACTACCACTACTACCACTACTACCACTACCACTACCACTACCACTACTACCGCTACCACTACCACTACTATCACTACCACTACCACTACTACCACTACTACCACTACCACTACCACTACCACTACCACTACTACCACTAGTACCACTACCACTACTACCACTACTACCACTACTACCACTACTACCACTACCACTACTAACCACTACCACTACCACTACCACTACCACTACCACTACCACTACTACCACTACTACCGCTACCACTACCACTACTATCACTACCACTACCACTACTACCACTACTACCACTACCACTACCACTACCACTACCACTACTACCACTAGTACCACTACCACTACTACCACTACTACCACTACCACTACTACCATTACCACTACTACCACCAGTACCACTACCACTACTACCACTACTACCACTACCACTACTACCACTACGACCACTACCACTACCACTACTACCACTACTACCACTACCACTACCACTACCACTACCACTACTACCACTACTACCACTACTACCACTACCACTACTACCACTACTACCACTACCACTACCACTACCACTACTACCACTAGTACCACTACCACTACTACCACTAGTACCACTACCACTACTACCACTACCACTACCACTACCACTACTACCACTACGACCACTACCACTACCACTACTACCACTACTACCACTACCACTACCACTACCACTACCACTACCACTACTACCACTACTACCACTACCACTACCACTACCACTACTACCACTACTACCACTACTACCACTACTACCACTACTACCACTACTACCACTACCACTACCACTACTACCACTACTACCACTACCACTACCACTACTACCACTACCACTACCACTACTACCACTACTACCACTACCACTACCACTACTATCACTACCACTACCACTACCACTACTACCACTACTACCACTACCAATACCACTACCACTACCACTACCACTACCACTACCACTACCACTACCACTACCACTACCACTACCACTACCACTACCACTACCACTACCACTACCACTACTACCACTACTACCACTACCACTACCACTACCACTACCACTACTACCACTACTACCACTACTACCACTACCACTACTACCACTACTACCACTACCACTACCACTACCACTACTACCGCTACCACTACCACTACTATCACTACCACTACCACTACTACCACTACTACCACTACCACTACCACTACCACTACCACTACTACCACTAGTACCACTACCACTACTACCACTACTACCACTACTACCACTACTACCACTACCACTACTAACCACTACCACTACCACTACCACTACCACTACCACTACCACTACTACCACTACTACCGCTACCACTACCACTACTATCACTACCACTACCACTACTACCACTACTACCACTACCACTACCACTACCACTACCACTACTACCACTAGTACCACTACCACTACTACCACTACTACCACTACCACTACTACCATTACCACTACTACCACCAGTACCACTACCACTACTACCACTACTACCACTACCACTACTACCACTACGACCACTACCACTACCACTACTACCACTACTACCACTACCACTACCACTACCACTACCACTACTACCACTACTACCACTACTACCACTACCACTACTACCACTACTACCACTACCACTACCACTACCACTACTACCACTAGTACCACTACCACTACTACCACTAGTACCACTACCACTACTACCACTACCACTACCACTACCACTACTACCACTACGACCACTACCACTACCACTACTACCACTACTACCACTACCACTACCACTACCACTACCACTACCACTACTACCACTACTACCACTACCACTACCACTACCACTACTACCACTACTACCACTACTACCACTACTACCACTACCACTACTAACCACTACCACTACCACTACCACTACCACTACCACTACTACCACTACTACCACTACCACTACTACCATTACCACTACTACCACTAGTACCACTACCACTACTACCACTACTACCACTACCACTACCACTACTACCACTAGTACCACTACCACTACTACCACTAGTACCACTACCACTACTACCACTACCACTACCACTACCACTACTACCACTACTACCACTACCACTACCACTACTACCACTACTACCGCTACCACTACCACTACTATCACTACCACTACCACTACTACCACTACTACCACTACTACCACTACCACTACCACTACCACTACCACTACCACTACTACCACTACTACCACTACCACTACCACTACTACCACTACTACCGCTACCACTACCACTACTATCACTACCACTACCACTACTACCACTACTACCACTACCACTACTACCACTACGACCACTACCACTACCACTACTACCACTACTACCACTACCACTACCACTACCACTACCACTACTACCACTACCACTACCACTACTACCACTACTACCACTACCACTAGCACTACCACTACCACTACCACTACCACTACCACTACCACTACCACTACCACTACCACTACCACTACCACTACTACCACTACTACCACTACCACTACTACCATTACCACTACTACCACTAGTACCACTACCACTACTACCACTACTACCACTACCACTACCACTACTACCACTAGTACCACTACCACTACTACCACTAGTACCACTACCACTACTACCACTACCGCTACCACTACCACTACTACCACTACTACCACTACCACTACCACTACTACCACTACTACCACTACCACTACCACTACTATCACTACCACTACCACTACTACCACTACTACCACTACCACTACCACTACCACTACTACCACTACTACCACTACTACCACTACTACCACTACCACTACTAACCACTACCACTACAACTACCACTACCACTACCACTACCACTACTACCACTACTACCACTACTACCACTACCACTACCACTACTACCACTACTACCACTACCACTACCACTACTACCACTACCACTACCACTACTACCACTACTACCACTACCACTACCACTACTATCACTACCACTACCACTACCACTACTACCACTACTACCACTACCAATACCACTACCACTACCACTACCACTACCACTACCACTACCACTACCACTACCACTACCACTACCACTACCACTACCACTACCACTACCACTACCACTACTACCACTACTACCACTACCACTACCACTACCACTACCACTACCACTACTACCACTACTACCACTACTACCACTACCACTACTACCACTACTACCACTACCACTACCACTACCACTACTACCGCTACCACTACCACTACTATCACTACCACTACCACTACTACCACTACTACCACTACCACTACCACTACCACTACCACTACTACCACTAGTACCACTACCACTACTACCACTACTACCACTACCACTACTACCATTACCACTACTACCACCAGTACCACTACCACTACTACCACTACTACCACTACGACCACTACCACTACCACTACTACCACTACTACCACTACCACTACCACTACCACTACCACTACTACCACTACTACCACTACTACCACTACCACTACTACCACTACTACCACTACCACTACCACTACCACTACTACCACTACCACTACCACTACTACCACTAGTACCACTACCACTACTACCACTAGTACCACTACCACTACTACCACTACCACTACCACTACCACTACTACCACTACCACTACCACTACCACTACTACCACTACTACCACTACCACTACCACTACTACCACTACTACCACTACAACTACCACTACTACCACTACTACCACTACCACTACTACCACTACCACTATTACCACTACTACCACTACTACCACTACTACCACTACTACCACTACTACCACTACTACCACTACCACTACTACCACTACCACTACCACTACCACTACGACCACTACTACCACTACCACTACCACTACTACCACTACTACCACTACTACCACTACTACCACTACTACCACTACTACCACTACCACTACCACTACCACTACCACTACTACCACTACTACCACTACCACTACTACCACTACTACCACTACCACTACTACCACTACTACCACTACCACTACCACTACCACTACCACTACCACTACCACTACCACTACCACTACCACTACTACCACTACTACCACTACCACTACCACTACCACTACCACTACCACTACCACTACCACTACCACTACCACTACTACCACTACCACTACCACTACTACCACTACTACCACTACCACTACCACTACCACTACTACCACTACTACCACTACTACCACTACTACCACTACCACTACTACCACTACTACCACTACCACTACCACTACTACCACTACTACCACTACCACTAGTACCACTACCACTACTACCACTACTACCACTACTACCACTACTACCACTACCACTACCACTACTACCACTACTACCACTACCACTACCACTACTACCACTACCACTACCACTACTACCACTACTACCACTACCACTACCACTACTATCACTACCACTACCACTACTACCACTACTACCACTACCACTACCACTACTACCACTACTACCACTACTACCACTACCACTACCACTACTACCACTACTACCGCTACCACTACCACTACTATCACTACCACTACCACTACTACCACTACTACCACTACCACTACTACCACTACGACCACTACCACTACCACTACTACCACTACTACCACTACCACTACCACTACCACTACCACTACCACTACTACCACTACTACCACTACCACTACCACTACCACTACTACCACTACTACCACTACTACCACTACTACCACTACTACCACTACCACTACTAACCACTACCACTACCACTACTACCACTACTACCACTACTACCACTACCACTACCACTACTACCACTACTACCGCTACCACTACCACTACTATCACTACCACTACCACTACTACCACTACTACCACTACCACTACTACCACTACGACCACTACCACTACCACTACTACCACTACTACCACTACCACTACCACTACCACTACCACTACCACTACTACCACTACTACCACTACCACTACCACTACCACTACTACCTCTACTACCACTACTACCACTACTACCACTACCACTACTAACCACTACCACTACCACTACCACTACCACTACTACCACTACTACCACTACCACTACTAACCACTACCACTACCACTACCACTACCACTACTACCACTACTACCACTACTACCACTACCACTACCACTACTACCACTACTACCGCTACCACTACCACTACTATCACTACCACTACCACTACTACCACTACTACCACTACCACTACCACTACTATCACTACCACTACCACTACTACCACTACTACCACTACCACTACCACTACCACTACCACTACCACTACTACCACTACCACTACCACTACTATCACTACCACTACCACTACTACCACTACTACCACTACCACTACCACTACCACTACTACCACTACGACCACTACCACTACCACTACCACTACCACTACCACTACCACTACCACTACTACCACTAGTACCACTACCACTACCACCACTACTACCACAACCACTACTACCACTACCACTACTATCACTACCACTACCACTACTACCACTACTACCACTACCACTACCACTACTACCACTACTACCACTACTACCACTACCACTACCACTACCACTACCACTACCACTACCACTACCACTACCACTACCACTACTACCACTACTACCACTACCACTACCACTACCACTACCACTACCACTACCACTACCACTACCACTACCACTACTACCACTACCACTACCACTACTACCACTACTACCACTACCACTACCACTACCACTACTACCACTACTACCACTACTACCACTACTACCACTACCACTACTACCACTACTACCACTACCACTACCACTACTACCACTACTACCACTACCACTAGTACCACTACCACTACTACCACTACTACCACTACTACCACTACTACCACTACCACTACCACTACTACCACTACTACCACTACCACTACCACTACTACCACTACCACTACCACTACTACCACTACTACCACTACCACTACCACTACTATCACTACCACTACCACTACTACCACTACTACCACTACCACTACCACTACTACCACTACTACCACTACTACCACTACCACTACCACTACTACCACTACTACCGCTACCACTACCACTACTATCACTACCACTACCACTACTACCACTACTACCACTACCACTACTACCACTACGACCACTACCACTACCACTACTACCACTACTACCACTACCACTACCACTACCACTACCACTACCACTACTACCACTACTACCACTACCACTACCACTACCACTACTACCACTACTACCACTACTACCACTACTACCACTACTACCACTACCACTACTAACCACTACCACTACCACTACTACCACTACTACCACTACTACCACTACCACTACCACTACTACCACTACTACCGCTACCACTACCACTACTATCACTACCACTACCACTACTACCACTACTACCACTACCACTACTACCACTACGACCACTACCACTACCACTACTACCACTACTACCACTACCACTACCACTACCACTACCACTACCACTACTACCACTACTACCACTACCACTACCACTACCACTACTACCTCTACTACCACTACTACCACTACTACCACTACCACTACTAACCACTACCACTACCACTACCACTACCACTACTACCACTACTACCACTACCACTACTAACCACTACCACTACCACTACCACTACCACTACTACCACTACTACCACTACTACCACTACCACTACCACTACTACCACTACTACCGCTACCACTACCACTACTATCACTACCACTACCACTACTACCACTACTACCACTACCACTACCACTACCACTACCACTACCACTACTACCACTACCACTACCACTACTATCACTACCACTACCACTACTACCACTACTACCACTACCACTACCACTACCACTACTACCACTACGACCACTACCACTACCACTACCACTACCACTACCACTACCACTACCACTACTACCACTAGTACCACTACCACTACCACCACTACTACCACAACCACTACTACCATTACCACTACTACCACTACTACCACTACCACTACTACCACTACGACCACTACCACTACCACTACTACCACTACTACCACTACCACTACCACTACTACCACTACTACCACTACTTTTTTTTTTTTTTTTTTTTTTTTTTTTTTGGAAGAGAGGAAATCTTTTAAAGACACCGGGGAAGGCGTCCCTGGTAGTGTGGGAGTCACATAGGCATACCCACTAAAACCTCTCTTCTCTTGCACAGCATCTGTACCTGTCCCACTTTCGTATTGCATCGGTACAGATGCTACTTGTTGCTTGCTCTCCTTAGTTGCCTTGTTCTATCCTTGCTTTGTTTACTTTCTTTCGTAGAGAGATTTCTATTTCAATTTCGAGTTAAGCTGCTTAGTTAGTGTGTTGTGTCGTGCCTTGTCTTGTCTTGGATGTCTTGTCCAGTGCCAGCTGCCTCGTCTGAATTTACATTTCGTCTTCGTAACTGTCCTCTTCTTCGCTATCTGTCTCTTCTCCTTCTTCTAAGTTGTTCTTTCTTCTCATTTCGTCTTCAATTTTCTCCTTCATAATCCCAACTATCACATCGTTAATCTTTGTCCAGTTCTCCTTACTTTGCATCATAGTTTCTATAATGTTTTCAGGAGTTAGGTCTATTTCCAGGCTGTCAAAAAGGGTCAGCCTTCTAGAAAGCCACTTTTCACATTTGAAGATCGTGTGCTCTGCGTCATCAATCCCATCGCTGCAGTATAGGCAGCTAGGGTTGGTTGCTCTGTTAATTCTGCTGAGATACCATTGAAAGCATCCATGCCCTGTTATGAACTGGGTTAGCCAGTAATTCAGTTCTCCGTATCTTCTTTCATTCCATCTCTTAATGTTAGGAATTAATACGTGTGTCCATCTTCCTGTAGTCGCGCCGTTCCATCTTGTTTGCCATTCATTTATTGTCCTGCTTTTGATTTCATCCATCCTTTTTTCCAGCTCTTCGCCTGATTCCTCTTCTTTGCGTGCCATGTAAGTATATTTTCGCTCTACAGCCAGCAGGTCTATAGGAGTAGTTCCTGCTATCACGAAGACTGCTTCTCTGGACACCGTTTTGTACGCGTTTATCACCCTCAGTGCAGATCTCCTTTGGACCGCTAGTATAGGCTCCCCGTAGCTCGGGAATTTCCTTATTTGGTCAGCCCAGACTGGTGCTCCGTACAAAACGACTGAAGTTACGACAGACACCAGTAGTCTCCTTTTGGATGTTCTAGCTCCACCAACGTTGTGTAAGAGCCTTGAGATCGCCGTCTCGACATTGGCAGCCTTTTTGGTGACCGCACGCAGGTGCTCCCTCATGGAGAGAGCCCTATCTAATCTTAATCCTAAGTACTTGATCGATTTAAGTAGCTCAATTCTATCGCCATTTATTTTAACATTTATGTCTCTAATCTTCTTTCTCCCGTTAAGCATAACAGCCTCAGTTTTCTGTGTGGCTATCTCTAGTCCTACACTTCTCATCCATTTGGATACCCTGTGCAGTGTAATGTTAGCTACAGCCTGGATTTCTTTTTCTCCTTTACCGGTAATGACTACGGCTAGGTCATCCGCATACCCGATCAATTTTGTCCCACTAGGTACTCCAATATTTAACACCTCGTCATACGTGAGATTCCACAAAAAGGGGCCAAGAATAGATCCCTGTGGAACGCCCGCTATTATGTTGTATACTCTAAAGTTCCCTGAAACATCCTCGCAATACAGCCTCCTCTCATGTAGGTAGTTCCGAATGAGGAGAATCATGTTATGTGGTATTTTGTACCTATCTTTTAATGCCTTATCTATACTCTCCCATCTTAAAGAGTTAAAAGCATTTTTAACGTCTATAGTGATCAAAAGGGTGAGATTATCGTGTCCCCTGTTTTTTTGCCATTTGGCCAAGTCTGTAACCTCCAAGATAGCATCCACTGTGGATTTTCCCTTGGTGAAGCCAAATTGATTAGAATTAAGACCCCCCATTTCAGTTATGTACCTCTCTAATCTCTTAAGTAGAAGTTTCTCAAAAACCTTTCCTGCAGTGTCTATCATACTAAGTGGTCTATAATTACTAGGATTATTAATGTCCCCATCCTTGTTTTTCTTTATTAGGATCAACTTTTGCCTCTTCCAGGCTTTACAAAAAATTTTGTTTTCTAGGCACTTGTTAAGCATTTTTAAAATGACTCCAGGTATAACTTTAAAGGTTAATTTAAAGATTTCAGCCGTAATTCCGTCCAAGCCCGGGGCTTTTCCTACTTTAAGTGTCTGTACAGCTTCATGTAATTCCTCTGATGTAAATTTCTTTATTTCTCTATTGTCATTTGTTTCTATCTTTTGAAAATTAATTTCTTGTCCAGTCCTAAAAAGCGTTTTAACTGTGTGTTGTAATGTCTCGTCTGTCATTTGTGCCTGTACTGTTCGTCCTTTAATTTTCTTGGTTACGATTCTATAGCCTAAGCCCCAGGGATCACCATCTAAATCTTTACATAAAATATTCCAGCAATTTTTCTTACTTTTACATATCATGACTTTTAGCTCTTTCTTTAAGGTTTTATATCTATTCTTAAACTCTGTATATACCACTCTACCATGGGACCTTTGCATTTTCCTTCTGAATATTATAACTTCTCTTCTTTTTTCCCCAATTTCAGCATTCCACCAAAAAACGGGTGGTCTACCCTTATGGCTTTGGATCCTTGGCATGCTCTGGTCACAAGCTTTAATAATTGCTTCTTTAAGAGCTGTTGCCCCCAGTTCTACTGTATCATCTTCATTTATTTGTCTTTCTACTCTTTTTCCCATTTCACCTATAACCTCACAGAATGTTTCAATGTCTATCTTATTTATAGCCCATCTAATTTTGTTCTGATTTGTGTCATTTATTTTCTTCTTGTGTCCACTAGCATAGAAAAATTTAATATACCTATGATCACTTAAAGACTCTTCCTCAATCAGAACTTCCCAAGAATGAAAGTTAGAGGCCACATTTGCTGATGTCATAGTAATATCTAATATAGACCCCACATTTCCTCTCACAAAGGTGTTTTCTCTTCCAGTGTTAGTTATTACCAGATCCAATGTTGCCATAAAGTCCAAAACATATTCTCCTCTCCTGTCTACATATTCCATCCCCCATTCCCTAGCCTTAGCATTAAAATCCCCGGCTATAATTACACGTTTCTTGTCTCTAGCACTGTTCTCCAGTTTATTTAGTTTATATCTATATTCCCTCAGTGTCTGATTTGGAGAGTAATACACGCTATACACATAAATGTCATTAATTTTGATCCATATATGCCCATTTTTTCCTCCGCCTACCTCTGTTACTGTTATGCTTCTTGCATTTCTATTCCATATGGCAGCTACCTTCGCCTCATCCATGTACCATCCATTCTGAAACCCGGTTGGAGGCTCACTAATGATGACCACGTCTATGTCGTGCTCCTCAGCCGTCCTGCACATTAAATCCTGGGCTGCTCTGCACCTGTTCAAGTTAATTTGTAGAAACTTCATTTTGGTTCATTTCACATGTCCTACTTCCGATCCAATGCCTCTTCTTTCCGTATCCTTTTTCATTACAGATCATACAGCAAAGCTCATTTTTACAGTCCTTAGATGTATGTCCTTCTTCTCCACATTTTCTGCACCTCTTACTCCTATCAGTCCCTTTACACTCTGCAGCCATGTGCCCTGTTTCTAGGCATCTATAACATGTTTTAATATCGCTTTTCTCCTTGATTTTGCAGGACAGCCATCCTATTACTATTTTCCCATCCTTAAGTAAATCTTTGGCTTCATCTGCAGTAGCAATTACTATCGCTCTTTGCATCCCTCCATATATAGGATACATTGCCACAACCTTAGCATACGCTTGTTCCTTGTTTGTTCCCAGCTTCTTGAGTATAGCATCATGAATCTCCTCCTTGTCTGCAGCTCCATCGATGTCTCTAATTTCTAATTTGGCTCTTGGGACAAAAGTTCTTATGTCAGTTCCCTCACCTAATGCACTTTTAACCGCCTCTCTAATGTCATTTGTTTTAGTACTCCCTTTTTTAATTTCTATTAAAACATTTCCATCTCTAGTTTTCCTAACTCTTGATATTTCTCCTCCATTTTCTGCCATTCTAGTATCTGCTTTAACTTTCTTTATTGCTTGAATAAAATCCTCCTCCTTGCTAACTTTAATTTCAATAGCATCACTCAGTACTTTCTTAACTTGCTTACCTGTCTCTTTCGTAGCTTGAGGGGCTGTCTCATACACCTTCTTTTTCTGTCTCTTTCCTAAAACTGTTATCCAGGCTTCTCTCTGAATCTCCTTCTCCCCATCTGTAATTTCTTTGCCTTTATTGCCTGTAGCTTGTCCTTCTCTTCGCTGTATAGTTCTATCTGCTCTTAAGATTTGACACTGCGTCTCAGCATTTACAACTTCCTTGCTCTTCTGTATTCCACCTGTCTCTGCCTCTTTCTCTAAAGCCTGTACATATTTCTTTGCCCCTTCATTAGCATCATCAATGGATATCTCTAATGCTACTACTTCATTAACTGCATCTGATATGGTTGTTTTTATTTCCCTTTTCATGTTGGGCGTCTCTTCTGCCAGTTTCTTCAACTTCTCTATGGTTTTCATCAATGCTAACATAGCATTTTCCGTATCCTCTTCTCCTATGGTCCATTTTCCTCTCAGTTTAGTCAGTTCATCTTGCTCGCTTTTGGTCACTTCCATTTCCTCAGCTTCTTTCTCTCTGTTTCCTTCCACGCTTTCCCTGACCATCCTTAGCTCTTCTCCTTCATTCTCTTCACTATCACTGTTCACTATACGTTTGCGTTTACTCATGATTTCAGTGTTCTGTTCACAATGTCAATGTCACCAGTGTCAATTTAATTGTTTCACAGGGACTATCTTTCACTTATAATTATCTTTTTAGAGTTTATTTCTATTGCAGCTACGATCTAAACACTATCACTATTCTAAACTATGGCACTAGTTTAACTTAACTTGGTTATACTCACAGTATTTTTTATACTACTCCAAACTCTCGAAATCTAGAATCTCCAAATTCTGCAGATCAAGAATCATCGAAATTTCGAAATCCAGAATCATCGAATTCTCGAAATCCAAAACCTTCTCTTTCGCATACACCTATCAACAAACTCACTATACTACTATACTCACTATACTCACTACTACCATTACTACCACTACCACTACCACTACCACTACCACTACTACCACTACTACCACTACTACCACTACCACTACTACCACTACGACCACTACCACTACCACTACTACCACTACTACCACTACCACTACCACTACCACTACCACTACTACCACTACTACCACTACTACCACTACCACTACTACCACTACTACCACTACTACCACTACCACTACCACTACTACCACTACTACCACTACCACTACTACCACTACCACTACCACTACCACTACGACCACTACTACCACTACCACTACCACTACTACCACTACTACCACTACTACCACTACTACCACTACTACCACTACTACCACTACCACTACCACTACCACTACCACTACTACCACTACTACCACTACCACTACTACCACTACTACCACTACCACTACTACCACTACTACCACTACCACTACCACTACCACTACCACTACCACTACCACTACCACTACCACTACCACTACTACCACTACTACCACTACCACTACTACCACTACTACCACTACCACTACTACCACTACTACCACTACCACTACCACTACTACCACTACTACCACTACCAATACCACTACCACTACCACTACCACTACCACTACCACTACCACTACCACTACCACTACCACTACCACTACCACTACCACTACTACCACTACTACCACTACCACTACCACTACCACTACCACTACTACCACTACTACCACTACTACCACTACCACTACTACCACTACTACCACTACTACCACTACTACCACTACTACCACTACCACTACCACTACCACTACCACTACCACTACTACCACTACTACCACTACCACTACTACCACTACTACCACTACCACTACTACCACTACTACCACTACTACCACTACCACTACTACCATTACCACTACTACCACTACTACCACTACCACTAGTACCACTACCACTACTACCACTACTACCACTACTACCACTACCACTACCACTACTACCACTACCACTACCACTACTACCACTACTACCACTACCACTACCACTACCACTACTACCACTACTACCACTACTACCACTACTACCACTACCACTACTACCACTACTACCACTACCACTACCACTACTACCACTACTACCACTACCACTAGTACCACTACCACTACTACCACTACTACCACTACTACCACTACGACCACTACCACTACCACTACTACCACTACTACCACTACCACTACCACTACCACTACCACTACCACTACTACCACTACTACCACTACCACTACCACTACCACTACTACCACTACTACCACTACTACCACTACTACCACTACTACCACTACCACTACTAACCACTACCACTACCACTACTACCACTACTACCACTACTACCACTACCACTACCACTACTACCACTACTACCGCTACCACTACCACTACTATCACTACCACTACCACTACTACCACTACTACCACTACCACTACTACCACTACGACCACTACCACTACCACTACTACCACTACTACCACTACCACTACCACTACCACTACCACTACCACTACTACCACTACTACCACTACCACTACCACTACCACTACTACCTCTACTACCACTACTACCACTACTACCACTACCACTACTAACCACTACCACTACCACTACCACTACCACTACTACCACTACTACCACTACCACTACTAACCACTACCACTACCACTACCACTACCACTACTACCACTACTACCACTACTACCACTACCACTACCACTACTACCACTACTACCGCTACCACTACCACTACTATCACTACCACTACCACTACTACCACTACTACCACTACCACTACCACTACCACTACCACTACCACTACTACCACTACCACTACCACTACTATCACTACCACTACCACTACTACCACTACTACCACTACCACTACCACTACCACTACTACCACTACTACCACTACTACCACTACTACCACTACCACTACTAACCACTACCACTACCACTACCACTACCACTACTACCACTACTACCACTACTACCACTACCACTACCACTACTACCACTACTACCGCTACCACTACCACTACTATCACTACCACTACCACTACTACCACTACTACCACTACCACTACTACCACTACGACCACTACCACTACCACTACTACCACTACTACCACTACCACTACCACTACCACTACCACTACCACTACTACCACTACTACCACTACCACTACCACTACCACTACTACCACTACTACCACTACTACCACTACTACCACTACTACCACTACCACTACTAACCACTACCACTACCACTACCACTACCACTACCACTACTACCACTACCACTACCACTACCACTACTACCACTACTACCACTACCACTACCACTACTACCACTACTACCGCTACCACTACCACTACTATCACTACCACTACCACTACTACCACTACTACCACTACCACTACCACTACCACTACCACTACTACCACTAGTACCACTACCACTACTACCACTACTACCACTACCACTACTACCATTACCACTACTACCACCAGTACCACTACCACTACTACCACTACTACCACTACCACTACTACCACTACGACCACTACCACTACCACTACTACCACTACTACCACTACCACTACCACTACCACTACCACTACTACCACTACTACCACTACTACCACTACCACTACTACCACTACTACCACTACCACTACCACTACCACTACTACCACTACCACTACCACTACTACCACTAGTACCACTACCACTACTACCACTAGTACCACTACCACTACTACCACTACCACTACCACTACCACTA
Organism: Hedychridium roseum; assembly: GCA_963989215.1. Classification (NCBI taxonomy): domain Eukaryota; kingdom Metazoa; phylum Arthropoda; class Insecta; order Hymenoptera; family Chrysididae; genus Hedychridium; species Hedychridium roseum. The sequence goes on along the minus strand of OZ022307.1, from coordinate 5,154,235 downwards.
CTACCACTAATACCGCTACCACTACCACTACTATCACTACCACTACCACTACTACCACTACTACCGCTACCACTACCACTACTATCACTACCACTACTACCACTACTACCGCTACCACTACCACTACTATCACTACCACTACCACTACTACCACTACTACCACTACCACTACTACCACTACGACCACTACCACTACCACTACTACCACTACTACCACTACCACTACCACTACCACTACCACTACCACTACCACTACTACCACTACGACCACTACCACTACCACTACTACCACTACTACCACTAGTACCACTACCACTACTACCACTAGTACCACTACCACTACTACCACTACCACTACCACTACCACTACTACCACTACTACCACTACCACTACCACTACTACCACTACTACCGCTACCACTACCACTACTATCACTACCACTACCACTACTACCACTACTACCACTACTACCACTACCACTACCACTACCACTACCACTACCACTACTACCACTACTACCACTACCACTACCACTACTACCACTACTACCGCTACCACTACCACTACTATCACTACCACTACCACTACTACCACTACTACCACTACCACTACTACCACTACGACCACTACCACTACCACTACTACCACTACTACCACTACCACTACCACTACCACTACCACTACCACCACTAGTACCACTACCACTACTACCACTAGTACCACTACCACTACTACCACTACCACTACCACTACCACTACTACCACTAATACCGCTACCACTACCACTACTATCACTACCACTACCACTACTACCACTACTACCGCTACCACTACCACTACTATCACTACCACTACTACCACTACTACCGCTACCACTACCACTACTATCACTACCACTACCACTACTACCACTACTACCACTACCACTACTACCACTACGACCACTACCACTACCACTACTACCACTACTACCACTACCACTACCACTACCACTACCACTACCACTACCACTACTACCACTACGACCACTACCACTACCACTACTACCACTACTACCACTAGTACCACTACCACTACTACCACTAGTACCACTACCACTACTACCACTACCACTACCACTACCACTACTACCACTACTACCACTACCACTACCACTACTACCACTACTACCGCTACCACTACCACTACTATCACTACCACTACCACTACTACCACTACTACCACTACTACCACTACCACTACCACTACCACTACCACTACCACTACTACCACTACTACCACTACCACTACCACTACTACCACTACTACCGCTACCACTACCACTACTATCACTACCACTACCACTACTACCACTACTACCACTACCACTACTACCACTACGACCACTACCACTACCACTACTACCACTACTACCACTACCACTACCACTACCACTACCACTACCACTACTACCACTACTACCACTACCACTACCACTACCACTACTACCACTACTACCACTACTACCACTACTACCACTACCACTACTAACCACTACCACTACCACTACCACTACCACTACCACTACCACTACTACCACTACTACCGCTACCACTACCACTACTACCACTACTACCACTACTACCACTACTACCACTACCACTACTAACCACTACCACTACCACTACCACTACCACTACCACTACCACTACTACCACTACTACCGCTACCACTACCACTACTATCACTACCACTACCACTACTACCACTACTACCACTACCACTACCACTACCACTACCACTACTACCACTAGTACCACTACCACTACTACCACTACTACCACTACCACTACTACCATTACCACTACTACCACCAGTACCACTACCACTACTACCACTACTACCACTACCACTACTACCACTACGACCACTACCACTACCACTACTACCACTACTACCACTACCACTACCACTACCACTACCACTACTACCACTACTACCACTACTACCACTACCACTACTACCACTACTACCACTACCACTACCACTACCACTACTACCACTACCACTACCACTACTACCACTAGTACCACTACCACTACTACCACTAGTACCACTACCACTACTACCACTACCACTACCACTACCACTACTACCACTACGACCACTACCACTACCACTACTACCACTACTACCACTACCACTACCACTACCACTACCACTACCACTACTACCACTACTACCACTACCACTACCACTACCACTACTACCACTACTACCACTACTACCACTACTACCACTACCACTACTAACCACTACCACTACCACTACCACTACCACTACCACTACTACCACTACTACCACTACCACTACTACCATTACCACTACTACCACTAGTACCACTACCACTACTACCACTACTACCACTACCACTACCACTACTACCACTAGTACCACTACCACTACTACCACTAGTACCACTACCACTACTACCACTACCACTACCACTACCACTACTACCACTACTACCACTACCACTACCACTACTACCACTACTACCGCTACCACTACCACTACTATCACTACCACTACCACTACTACCACTACTACCACTACTACCACTACCACTACCACTACCACTACCACTACCACTACTACCACTACTACCACTACCACTACCACTACTACCACTACTACCGCTACCACTACCACTACTATCACTACCACTACCACTACTACCACTACTACCACTACCACTACTACCACTACGACCACTACCACTACCACTACTACCACTACTACCACTACCACTACCACTACCACTACCACTACTACCACTACCACTACCACTACTACCACTACTACCACTACCACTAGCACTACCACTACCACTACCACTACCACTACCACTACCACTACCACTACCACTACCACTACCACTACCACTACTACCACTACTACCACTACCACTACTACCATTACCACTACTACCACTAGTACCACTACCACTACTACCACTACTACCACTACCACTACCACTACTACCACTAGTACCACTACCACTACTACCACTAGTACCACTACCACTACTACCACTACCGCTACCACTACCACTACTACCACTACTACCACTACCACTACCACTACTACCACTACTACCACTACCACTACCACTACTATCACTACCACTACCACTACTACCACTACTACCACTACCACTACCACTACCACTACTACCACTACTACCACTACTACCACTACTACCACTACCACTACTAACCACTACCACTACAACTACCACTACCACTACCACTACCACTACTACCACTACTACCACTACTACCACTACCACTACCACTACTACCACTACTACCACTACCACTACCACTACTACCACTACCACTACCACTACTACCACTACTACCACTACCACTACCACTACTATCACTACCACTACCACTACCACTACTACCACTACTACCACTACCAATACCACTACCACTACCACTACCACTACCACTACCACTACCACTACCACTACCACTACCACTACCACTACCACTACCACTACCACTACCACTACCACTACTACCACTACTACCACTACCACTACCACTACCACTACCACTACTACCACTACTACCACTACTACCACTACCACTACTACCACTACTACCACTACCACTACCACTACCACTACTACCGCTACCACTACCACTACTATCACTACCACTACCACTACTACCACTACTACCACTACCACTACCACTACCACTACCACTACTACCACTAGTACCACTACCACTACTACCACTACTACCACTACTACCACTACTACCACTACCACTACTAACCACTACCACTACCACTACCACTACCACTACCACTACCACTACTACCACTACTACCGCTACCACTACCACTACTATCACTACCACTACCACTACTACCACTACTACCACTACCACTACCACTACCACTACCACTACTACCACTAGTACCACTACCACTACTACCACTACTACCACTACCACTACTACCATTACCACTACTACCACCAGTACCACTACCACTACTACCACTACTACCACTACCACTACTACCACTACGACCACTACCACTACCACTACTACCACTACTACCACTACCACTACCACTACCACTACCACTACTACCACTACTACCACTACTACCACTACCACTACTACCACTACTACCACTACCACTACCACTACCACTACTACCACTAGTACCACTACCACTACTACCACTAGTACCACTACCACTACTACCACTACCACTACCACTACCACTACTACCACTACGACCACTACCACTACCACTACTACCACTACTACCACTACCACTACCACTACCACTACCACTACCACTACTACCACTACTACCACTACCACTACCACTACCACTACTACCACTACTACCACTACTACCACTACTACCACTACCACTACTAACCACTACCACTACCACTACCACTACCACTACCACTACTACCACTACTACCACTACCACTACTACCATTACCACTACTACCACTAGTACCACTACCACTACTACCACTACTACCACTACCACTACCACTACTACCACTAGTACCACTACCACTACTACCACTAGTACCACTACCACTACTACCACTACCACTACCACTACCACTACTACCACTACTACCACTACCACTACCACTACTACCACTACTACCGCTACCACTACCACTACTATCACTACCACTACCACTACTACCACTACTACCACTACTACCACTACCACTACCACTACCACTACCACTACCACTACTACCACTACTACCACTACCACTACCACTACTACCACTACTACCGCTACCACTACCACTACTATCACTACCACTACCACTACTACCACTACTACCACTACCACTACTACCACTACGACCACTACCACTACCACTACTACCACTACTACCACTACCACTACCACTACCACTACCACTACTACCACTACCACTACCACTACTACCACTACTACCACTACCACTAGCACTACCACTACCACTACCACTACCACTACCACTACCACTACCACTACCACTACCACTACCACTACCACTACTACCACTACTACCACTACCACTACTACCATTACCACTACTACCACTAGTACCACTACCACTACTACCACTACTACCACTACCACTACCACTACTACCACTAGTACCACTACCACTACTACCACTAGTACCACTACCACTACTACCACTACCGCTACCACTACCACTACTACCACTACTACCACTACCACTACCACTACTACCACTACTACCACTACCACTACCACTACTATCACTACCACTACCACTACTACCACTACTACCACTACCACTACCACTACCACTACTACCACTACTACCACTACTACCACTACTACCACTACCACTACTAACCACTACCACTACAACTACCACTACCACTACCACTACCACTACTACCACTACTACCACTACTACCACTACCACTACCACTACTACCACTACTACCACTACCACTACCACTACTACCACTACCACTACCACTACTACCACTACTACCACTACCACTACCACTACTACACTACCACTACCACTACCACTACTACCACTACTACCACTACCACTACCACTACCACTACCACTACCACTACCACTACCACTACCACTACCACTACCACTACCACTACCACTACCACTACCACTACCACTACCACTACCACTACTACCACTACTACCACTACCACTACCACTACCACTACCACTACCACTACTACCACTACTACCACTACTACCACTACCACTACTACCACTACTACCACTACCACTACCACTACCACTACTACCGCTACCACTACCACTACTATCACTACCACTACCACTACTACCACTACTACCACTACCACTACCACTACCACTACCACTACTACCACTAGTACCACTACCACTACTACCACTACTACCCACTACCACTACTACCATTACCACTACTACCACCAGTACCACTACCACTACTACCACTACTACCACTACGACCACTACCACTACCACTACTACCACTACTACCACTACCACTACCACTACCACTACCACTACTACCACTACTACCACTACTACCACTACCACTACTACCACTACTACCACTACCACTACCACTACCACTACTACCACTACCACTACCACTACTACCACTAGTACCACTACCACTACTACCACTAGTACCACTACCACTACTACCACTACCACTACCACTACCACTACTACCACTACCACTACCACTACCACTACTACCACTACTACCACTACCACTACCACTACTACCACTACTACCACTACAACTACCACTACTACCACTACTACCACTACCACTACTACCACTACCACTATTACCACTACTACCACTACTACCACTACTACCACTACTACCACTACTACCACTACTACCACTACCACTACTACCACTACCACTACCACTACCACTACGACCACTACTACCACTACCACTACCACTACTACCACTACTACCACTACTACCACTACTACCACTACTACCACTACTACCACTACCACTACCACTACCACTACCACTACTACCACTACTACCACTACCACTACTACCACTACTACCACTACCACTACTACCACTACTACCACTACCACTACCACTACCACTACCACTACCACTACCACTACCACTACCACTACCACTACTACCACTACTACCACTACCACTACCACTACCACTACCACTACCACTACCACTACCACTACCACTACCACTACTACCACTACCACTACCACTACTACCACTACTACCACTACCACTACCACTACCACTACTACCACTACTACCACTACTACCACTACTACCACTACCACTACTACCACTACTACCACTACCACTACCACTACTACCACTACTACCACTACCACTAGTACCACTACCACTACTACCACTACTACCACTACTACCACTACTACCACTACCACTACCACTACTACCACTACTACCACTACCACTACCACTACTACCACTACCACTACCACTACTACCACTACTACCACTACCACTACCACTACTATCACTACCACTACCACTACTACCACTACTACCACTACCACTACCACTACTACCACTACTACCACTACTACCACTACCACTACCACTACTACCACTACTACCGCTACCACTACCACTACTATCACTACCACTACCACTACTACCACTACTACCACTACCACTACTACCACTACGACCACTACCACTACCACTACTACCACTACTACCACTACCACTACCACTACCACTACCACTACCACTACTACCACTACTACCACTACCACTACCACTACCACTACTACCACTACTACCACTACTACCACTACTACCACTACTACCACTACCACTACTAACCACTACCACTACCACTACTACCACTACTACCACTACTACCACTACCACTACCACTACTACCACTACTACCGCTACCACTACCACTACTATCACTACCACTACCACTACTACCACTACTACCACTACCACTACTACCACTACGACCACTACCACTACCACTACTACCACTACTACCACTACCACTACCACTACCACTACCACTACCACTACTACCACTACTACCACTACCACTACCACTACCACTACTACCTCTACTACCACTACTACCACTACTACCACTACCACTACTAACCACTACCACTACCACTACCACTACCACTACTACCACTACTACCACTACCACTACTAACCACTACCACTACCACTACCACTACCACTACTACCACTACTACCACTACTACCACTACCACTACCACTACTACCACTACTACCGCTACCACTACCACTACTATCACTACCACTACCACTACTACCACTACTACCACTACCACTACCACTACTATCACTACCACTACCACTACTACCACTACTACCACTACCACTACCACTACCACTACCACTACCACTACTACCACTACCACTACCACTACTATCACTACCACTACCACTACTACCACTACTACCACTACCACTACCACTACCACTACTACCACTACGACCACTACCACTACCACTACCACTACCACTACCACTACCACTACCACTACTACCACTAGTACCACTACCACTACCACCACTACTACCACAACCACTACTACCACTACCACTACTATCACTACCACTACCACTACTACCACTACTACCACTACCACTACCACTACTACCACTACTACCACTACTACCACTACCACTACCACTACCACTACCACTACCACTACCACTACCACTACCACTACCACTACTACCACTACTACCACTACCACTACCACTACCACTACCACTACCACTACCACTACCACTACCACTACCACTACTACCACTACCACTACCACTACTACCACTACTACCACTACCACTACCACTACCACTACTACCACTACTACCACTACTACCACTACTACCACTACCACTACTACCACTACTACCACTACCACTACCACTACTACCACTACTACCACTACCACTAGTACCACTACCACTACTACCACTACTACCACTACTACCACTACTACCACTACCACTACCACTACTACCACTACTACCACTACCACTACCACTACTACCACTACCACTACCACTACTACCACTACTACCACTACCACTACCACTACTATCACTACCACTACCACTACTACCACTACTACCACTACCACTACCACTACTACCACTACTACCACTACTACCACTACCACTACCACTACTACCACTACTACCGCTACCACTACCACTACTATCACTACCACTACCACTACTACCACTACTACCACTACCACTACTACCACTACGACCACTACCACTACCACTACTACCACTACTACCACTACCACTACCACTACCACTACCACTACCACTACTACCACTACTACCACTACCACTACCACTACCACTACTACCACTACTACCACTACTACCACTACTACCACTACTACCACTACCACTACTAACCACTACCACTACCACTACTACCACTACTACCACTACTACCACTACCACTACCACTACTACCACTACTACCGCTACCACTACCACTACTATCACTACCACTACCACTACTACCACTACTACCACTACCACTACTACCACTACGACCACTACCACTACCACTACTACCACTACTACCACTACCACTACCACTACCACTACCACTACCACTACTACCACTACTACCACTACCACTACCACTACCACTACTACCTCTACTACCACTACTACCACTACTACCACTACCACTACTAACCACTACCACTACCACTACCACTACCACTACTACCACTACTACCACTACCACTACTAACCACTACCACTACCACTACCACTACCACTACTACCACTACTACCACTACTACCACTACCACTACCACTACTACCACTACTACCGCTACCACTACCACTACTATCACTACCACTACCACTACTACCACTACTACCACTACCACTACCACTACCACTACCACTACCACTACTACCACTACCACTACCACTACTATCACTACCACTACCACTACTACCACTACTACCACTACCACTACCACTACCACTACTACCACTACGACCACTACCACTACCACTACCACTACCACTACCACTACCACTACCACTACTACCACTAGTACCACTACCACTACCACCACTACTACCACAACCACTACTACCATTACCACTACTACCACTACTACCACTACCACTACTACCACTACGACCACTACCACTACCACTACTACCACTACTACCACTACCACTACCACTACTACCACTACTACCACTACTTTTTTTTTTTTTTTTTTTTTTTTTTTTTTGGAAGAGAGGAAATCTTTTAAAGACACCGGGGAAGGCGTCCCTGGTAGTGTGGGAGTCACATAGGCATACCCACTAAAACCTCTCTTCTCTTGCACAGCATCTGTACCTGTCCCACTTTCGTATTGCATCGGTACAGATGCTACTTGTTGCTTGCTCTCCTTAGTTGCCTTGTTCTATCCTTGCTTTGTTTACTTTCTTTCGTAGAGAGATTTCTATTTCAATTTCGAGTTAAGCTGCTTAGTTAGTGTGTTGTGTCGTGCCTTGTCTTGTCTTGGATGTCTTGTCCAGTGCCAGCTGCCTCGTCTGAATTTACATTTCGTCTTCGTAACTGTCCTCTTCTTCGCTATCTGTCTCTTCTCCTTCTTCTAAGTTGTTCTTTCTTCTCATTTCGTCTTCAATTTTCTCCTTCATAATCCCAACTATCACATCGTTAATCTTTGTCCAGTTCTCCTTACTTTGCATCATAGTTTCTATAATGTTTTCAGGAGTTAGGTCTATTTCCAGGCTGTCAAAAAGGGTCAGCCTTCTAGAAAGCCACTTTTCACATTTGAAGATCGTGTGCTCTGCGTCATCAATCCCATCGCTGCAGTATAGGCAGCTAGGGTTGGTTGCTCTGTTAATTCTGCTGAGATACCATTGAAAGCATCCATGCCCTGTTATGAACTGGGTTAGCCAGTAATTCAGTTCTCCGTATCTTCTTTCATTCCATCTCTTAATGTTAGGAATTAATACGTGTGTCCATCTTCCTGTAGTCGCGCCGTTCCATCTTGTTTGCCATTCATTTATTGTCCTGCTTTTGATTTCATCCATCCTTTTTTCCAGCTCTTCGCCTGATTCCTCTTCTTTGCGTGCCATGTAAGTATATTTTCGCTCTACAGCCAGCAGGTCTATAGGAGTAGTTCCTGCTATCACGAAGACTGCTTCTCTGGACACCGTTTTGTACGCGTTTATCACCCTCAGTGCAGATCTCCTTTGGACCGCTAGTATAGGCTCCCCGTAGCTCGGGAATTTCCTTATTTGGTCAGCCCAGACTGGTGCTCCGTACAAAACGACTGAAGTTACGACAGACACCAGTAGTCTCCTTTTGGATGTTCTAGCTCCACCAACGTTGTGTAAGAGCCTTGAGATCGCCGTCTCGACATTGGCAGCCTTTTTGGTGACCGCACGCAGGTGCTCCCTCATGGAGAGAGCCCTATCTAATCTTAATCCTAAGTACTTGATCGATTTAAGTAGCTCAATTCTATCGCCATTTATTTTAACATTTATGTCTCTAATCTTCTTTCTCCCGTTAAGCATAACAGCCTCAGTTTTCTGTGTGGCTATCTCTAGTCCTACACTTCTCATCCATTTGGATACCCTGTGCAGTGTAATGTTAGCTACAGCCTGGATTTCTTTTTCTCCTTTACCGGTAATGACTACGGCTAGGTCATCCGCATACCCGATCAATTTTGTCCCACTAGGTACTCCAATATTTAACACCTCGTCATACGTGAGATTCCACAAAAAGGGGCCAAGAATAGATCCCTGTGGAACGCCCGCTATTATGTTGTATACTCTAAAGTTCCCTGAAACATCCTCGCAATACAGCCTCCTCTCATGTAGGTAGTTCCGAATGAGGAGAATCATGTTATGTGGTATTTTGTACCTATCTTTTAATGCCTTATCTATACTCTCCCATCTTAAAGAGTTAAAAGCATTTTTAACGTCTATAGTGATCAAAAGGGTGAGATTATCGTGTCCCCTGTTTTTTTGCCATTTGGCCAAGTCTGTAACCTCCAAGATAGCATCCACTGTGGATTTTCCCTTGGTGAAGCCAAATTGATTAGAATTAAGACCCCCCATTTCAGTTATGTACCTCTCTAATCTCTTAAGTAGAAGTTTCTCAAAAACCTTTCCTGCAGTGTCTATCATACTAAGTGGTCTATAATTACTAGGATTATTAATGTCCCCATCCTTGTTTTTCTTTATTAGGATCAACTTTTGCCTCTTCCAGGCTTTACAAAAAATTTTGTTTTCTAGGCACTTGTTAAGCATTTTTAAAATGACTCCAGGTATAACTTTAAAGGTTAATTTAAAGATTTCAGCCGTAATTCCGTCCAAGCCCGGGGCTTTTCCTACTTTAAGTGTCTGTACAGCTTCATGTAATTCCTCTGATGTAAATTTCTTTATTTCTCTATTGTCATTTGTTTCTATCTTTTGAAAATTAATTTCTTGTCCAGTCCTAAAAAGCGTTTTAACTGTGTGTTGTAATGTCTCGTCTGTCATTTGTGCCTGTACTGTTCGTCCTTTAATTTTCTTGGTTACGATTCTATAGCCTAAGCCCCAGGGATCACCATCTAAATCTTTACATAAAATATTCCAGCAATTTTTCTTACTTTTACATATCATGACTTTTAGCTCTTTCTTTAAGGTTTTATATCTATTCTTAAACTCTGTATATACCACTCTACCATGGGACCTTTGCATTTTCCTTCTGAATATTATAACTTCTCTTCTTTTTTCCCCAATTTCAGCATTCCACCAAAAAACGGGTGGTCTACCCTTATGGCTTTGGATCCTTGGCATGCTCTGGTCACAAGCTTTAATAATTGCTTCTTTAAGAGCTGTTGCCCCCAGTTCTACTGTATCATCTTCATTTATTTGTCTTTCTACTCTTTTTCCCATTTCACCTATAACCTCACAGAATGTTTCAATGTCTATCTTATTTATAGCCCATCTAATTTTGTTCTGATTTGTGTCATTTATTTTCTTCTTGTGTCCACTAGCATAGAAAAATTTAATATACCTATGATCACTTAAAGACTCTTCCTCAATCAGAACTTCCCAAGAATGAAAGTTAGAGGCCACATTTGCTGATGTCATAGTAATATCTAATATAGACCCCACATTTCCTCTCACAAAGGTGTTTTCTCTTCCAGTGTTAGTTATTACCAGATCCAATGTTGCCATAAAGTCCAAAACATATTCTCCTCTCCTGTCTACATATTCCATCCCCCATTCCCTAGCCTTAGCATTAAAATCCCCGGCTATAATTACACGTTTCTTGTCTCTAGCACTGTTCTCCAGTTTATTTAGTTTATATCTATATTCCCTCAGTGTCTGATTTGGAGAGTAATACACGCTATACACATAAATGTCATTAATTTTGATCCATATATGCCCATTTTTTCCTCCGCCTACCTCTGTTACTGTTATGCTTCTTGCATTTCTATTCCATATGGCAGCTACCTTCGCCTCATCCATGTACCATCCATTCTGAAACCCGGTTGGAGGCTCACTAATGATGACCACGTCTATGTCGTGCTCCTCAGCCGTCCTGCACATTAAATCCTGGGCTGCTCTGCACCTGTTCAAGTTAATTTGTAGAAACTTCATTTTGGTTCATTTCACATGTCCTACTTCCGATCCAATGCCTCTTCTTTCCGTATCCTTTTTCATTACAGATCATACAGCAAAGCTCATTTTTACAGTCCTTAGATGTATGTCCTTCTTCTCCACATTTTCTGCACCTCTTACTCCTATCAGTCCCTTTACACTCTGCAGCCATGTGCCCTGTTTCTAGGCATCTATAACATGTTTTAATATCGCTTTTCTCCTTGATTTTGCAGGACAGCCATCCTATTACTATTTTCCCATCCTTAAGTAAATCTTTGGCTTCATCTGCAGTAGCAATTACTATCGCTCTTTGCATCCCTCCATATATAGGATACATTGCCACAACCTTAGCATACGCTTGTTCCTTGTTTGTTCCCAGCTTCTTGAGTATAGCATCATGAATCTCCTCCTTGTCTGCAGCTCCATCGATGTCTCTAATTTCTAATTTGGCTCTTGGGACAAAAGTTCTTATGTCAGTTCCCTCACCTAATGCACTTTTAACCGCCTCTCTAATGTCATTTGTTTTAGTACTCCCTTTTTTAATTTCTATTAAAACATTTCCATCTCTAGTTTTCCTAACTCTTGATATTTCTCCTCCATTTTCTGCCATTCTAGTATCTGCTTTAACTTTCTTTATTGCTTGAATAAAATCCTCCTCCTTGCTAACTTTAATTTCAATAGCATCACTCAGTACTTTCTTAACTTGCTTACCTGTCTCTTTCGTAGCTTGAGGGGCTGTCTCATACACCTTCTTTTTCTGTCTCTTTCCTAAAACTGTTATCCAGGCTTCTCTCTGAATCTCCTTCTCCCCATCTGTAATTTCTTTGCCTTTATTGCCTGTAGCTTGTCCTTCTCTTCGCTGTATAGTTCTATCTGCTCTTAAGATTTGACACTGCGTCTCAGCATTTACAACTTCCTTGCTCTTCTGTATTCCACCTGTCTCTGCCTCTTTCTCTAAAGCCTGTACATATTTCTTTGCCCCTTCATTAGCATCATCAATGGATATCTCTAATGCTACTACTTCATTAACTGCATCTGATATGGTTGTTTTTATTTCCCTTTTCATGTTGGGCGTCTCTTCTGCCAGTTTCTTCAACTTCTCTATGGTTTTCATCAATGCTAACATAGCATTTTCCGTATCCTCTTCTCCTATGGTCCATTTTCCTCTCAGTTTAGTCAGTTCATCTTGCTCGCTTTTGGTCACTTCCATTTCCTCAGCTTCTTTCTCTCTGTTTCCTTCCACGCTTTCCCTGACCATCCTTAGCTCTTCTCCTTCATTCTCTTCACTATCACTGTTCACTATACGTTTGCGTTTACTCATGATTTCAGTGTTCTGTTCACAATGTCAATGTCACCAGTGTCAATTTAATTGTTTCACAGGGACTATCTTTCACTTATAATTATCTTTTTAGAGTTTATTTCTATTGCAGCTACGATCTAAACACTATCACTATTCTAAACTATGGCACTAGTTTAACTTAACTTGGTTATACTCACAGTATTTTTTATACTACTCCAAACTCTCGAAATCTAGAATCTCCAAATTCTGCAGATCAAGAATCATCGAAATTTCGAAATCCAGAATCATCGAATTCTCGAAATCCAAAACCTTCTCTTTCGCATACACCTATCAACAAACTCACTATACTACTATACTCACTATACTCACTACTACCATTACTACCACTACCACTACCACTACCACTACCACTACTACCACTACTACCACTACTACCACTACCACTACTACCACTACGACCACTACCACTACCACTACTACCACTACTACCACTACCACTACCACTACCACTACCACTACTACCACTACTACCACTACTACCACTACCACTACTACCACTACTACCACTACTACCACTACCACTACCACTACTACCACTACTACCACTACCACTACTACCACTACCACTACCACTACCACTACGACCACTACTACCACTACCACTACCACTACTACCACTACTACCACTACTACCACTACTACCACTACTACCACTACTACCACTACCACTACCACTACCACTACCACTACTACCACTACTACCACTACCACTACTACCACTACTACCACTACCACTACTACCACTACTACCACTACCACTACCACTACCACTACCACTACCACTACCACTACCACTACCACTACCACTACTACCACTACTACCACTACCACTACTACCACTACTACCACTACCACTACTACCACTACTACCACTACCACTACCACTACTACCACTACTACCACTACCAATACCACTACCACTACCACTACCACTACCACTACCACTACCACTACCACTACCACTACCACTACCACTACCACTACCACTACTACCACTACTACCACTACCACTACCACTACCACTACCACTACTACCACTACTACCACTACTACCACTACCACTACTACCACTACTACCACTACTACCACTACTACCACTACTACCACTACCACTACCACTACCACTACCACTACCACTACTACCACTACTACCACTACCACTACTACCACTACTACCACTACCACTACTACCACTACTACCACTACTACCACTACCACTACTACCATTACCACTACTACCACTACTACCACTACCACTAGTACCACTACCACTACTACCACTACTACCACTACTACCACTACCACTACCACTACTACCACTACCACTACCACTACTACCACTACTACCACTACCACTACCACTACCACTACTACCACTACTACCACTACTACCACTACTACCACTACCACTACTACCACTACTACCACTACCACTACCACTACTACCACTACTACCACTACCACTAGTACCACTACCACTACTACCACTACTACCACTACTACCACTACGACCACTACCACTACCACTACTACCACTACTACCACTACCACTACCACTACCACTACCACTACCACTACTACCACTACTACCACTACCACTACCACTACCACTACTACCACTACTACCACTACTACCACTACTACCACTACTACCACTACCACTACTAACCACTACCACTACCACTACTACCACTACTACCACTACTACCACTACCACTACCACTACTACCACTACTACCGCTACCACTACCACTACTATCACTACCACTACCACTACTACCACTACTACCACTACCACTACTACCACTACGACCACTACCACTACCACTACTACCACTACTACCACTACCACTACCACTACCACTACCACTACCACTACTACCACTACTACCACTACCACTACCACTACCACTACTACCTCTACTACCACTACTACCACTACTACCACTACCACTACTAACCACTACCACTACCACTACCACTACCACTACTACCACTACTACCACTACCACTACTAACCACTACCACTACCACTACCACTACCACTACTACCACTACTACCACTACTACCACTACCACTACCACTACTACCACTACTACCGCTACCACTACCACTACTATCACTACCACTACCACTACTACCACTACTACCACTACCACTACCACTACCACTACCACTACCACTACTACCACTACCACTACCACTACTATCACTACCACTACCACTACTACCACTACTACCACTACCACTACCACTACCACTACTACCACTACTACCACTACTACCACTACTACCACTACCACTACTAACCACTACCACTACCACTACCACTACCACTACTACCACTACTACCACTACTACCACTACCACTACCACTACTACCACTACTACCGCTACCACTACCACTACTATCACTACCACTACCACTACTACCACTACTACCACTACCACTACTACCACTACGACCACTACCACTACCACTACTACCACTACTACCACTACCACTACCACTACCACTACCACTACCACTACTACCACTACTACCACTACCACTACCACTACCACTACTACCACTACTACCACTACTACCACTACTACCACTACTACCACTACCACTACTAACCACTACCACTACCACTACCACTACCACTACCACTACTACCACTACCACTACCACTACCACTACTACCACTACTACCACTACCACTACCACTACTACCACTACTACCGCTACCACTACCACTACTATCACTACCACTACCACTACTACCACTACTACCACTACCACTACCACTACCACTACCACTACTACCACTAGTACCACTACCACTACTACCACTACTACCACTACCACTACTACCATTACCACTACTACCACCAGTACCACTACCACTACTACCACTACTACCACTACCACTACTACCACTACGACCACTACCACTACCACTACTACCACTACTACCACTACCACTACCACTACCACTACCACTACTACCACTACTACCACTACTACCACTACCACTACTACCACTACTACCACTACCACTACCACTACCACTACTACCACTACCACTACCACTACTACCACTAGTACCACTACCACTACTACCACTAGTACCACTACCACTACTACCACTACCACTACCACTACCACTACTACCACTAATACCGCTACCACTACCACTACTATCACTACCACTACCACTACTACCACTACTACCGCTACCACTACCACTACTATCACTACCACTACTACCACTACTACCGCTACCACTACCACTACTATCACTACCACTACCACTACTACCACTACTACCACTACCACTACTACCACTACGACCACTACCACTACCACTACTACCACTACTACCACTACCACTACCACTACCACTACCACTACCACTACCACTACTACCACTACGACCACTACCACTACCACTACTACCACTACTACCACTAGTACCACTACCACTACTACCACTAGTACCACTACCACTACTACCACTACCACTACCACTACCACTACTACCACTACTACCACTACCACTACCACTACTACCACTACTACCGCTACCACTACCACTACTATCACTACCACTACCACTACTACCACTACTACCACTACTACCACTACCACTACCACTACCACTACCACTACCACTACTACCACTACTACCACTACCACTACCACTACTACCACTACTACCGCTACCACTACCACTACTATCACTACCACTACCACTACTACCACTACTACCACTACCACTACTACCACTACGACCACTACCACTACCACTACTACCACTACTACCACTACCACTACCACTACCACTACCACTACCACCACTAGTACCACTACCACTACTACCACTAGTACCACTACCACTACTACCACTACCACTACCACTACCACTACTACCACTAATACCGCTACCACTACCACTACTATCACTACCACTACCACTACTACCACTACTACCGCTACCACTACCACTACTATCACTACCACTACTACCACTACTACCGCTACCACTACCACTACTATCACTACCACTACCACTACTACCACTACTACCACTACCACTACTACCACTACGACCACTACCACTACCACTACTACCACTACTACCACTACCACTACCACTACCACTACCACTACCACTACCACTACTACCACTACGACCACTACCACTACCACTACTACCACTACTACCACTAGTACCACTACCACTACTACCACTAGTACCACTACCACTACTACCACTACCACTACCACTACCACTACTACCACTACTACCACTACCACTACCACTACTACCACTACTACCGCTACCACTACCACTACTATCACTACCACTACCACTACTACCACTACTACCACTACTACCACTACCACTACCACTACCACTACCACTACCACTACTACCACTACTACCACTACCACTACCACTACTACCACTACTACCGCTACCACTACCACTACTATCACTACCACTACCACTACTACCACTACTACCACTACCACTACTACCACTACGACCACTACCACTACCACTACTACCACTACTACCACTACCACTACCACTACCACTACCACTACCACTACTACCACTACTACCACTACCACTACCACTACCACTACTACCACTACTACCACTACTACCACTACTACCACTACCACTACTAACCACTACCACTACCACTACCACTACCACTACCACTACCACTACTACCACTACTACCGCTACCACTACCACTACTACCACTACTACCACTACTACCACTACTACCACTACCACTACTAACCACTACCACTACCACTACCACTACCACTACCACTACCACTACTACCACTACTACCGCTACCACTACCACTACTATCACTACCACTACCACTACTACCACTACTACCACTACCACTACCACTACCACTACCACTACTACCACTAGTACCACTACCACTACTACCACTACTACCACTACCACTACTACCATTACCACTACTACCACCAGTACCACTACCACTACTACCACTACTACCACTACCACTACTACCACTACGACCACTACCACTACCACTACTACCACTACTACCACTACCACTACCACTACCACTACCACTACTACCACTACTACCACTACTACCACTACCACTACTACCACTACTACCACTACCACTACCACTACCACTACTACCACTACCACTACCACTACTACCACTAGTACCACTACCACTACTACCACTAGTACCACTACCACTACTACCACTACCACTACCACTACCACTACTACCACTACGACCACTACCACTACCACTACTACCACTACTACCACTACCACTACCACTACCACTACCACTACCACTACTACCACTACTACCACTACCACTACCACTACCACTACTACCACTACTACCACTACTACCACTACTACCACTACCACTACTAACCACTACCACTACCACTACCACTACCACTACCACTACTACCACTACTACCACTACCACTACTACCATTACCACTACTACCACTAGTACCACTACCACTACTACCACTACTACCACTACCACTACCACTACTACCACTAGTACCACTACCACTACTACCACTAGTACCACTACCACTACTACCACTACCACTACCACTACCACTACTACCACTACTACCACTACCACTACCACTACTACCACTACTACCGCTACCACTACCACTACTATCACTACCACTACCACTACTACCACTACTACCACTACTACCACTACCACTACCACTACCACTACCACTACCACTACTACCACTACTACCACTACCACTACCACTACTACCACTACTACCGCTACCACTACCACTACTATCACTACCACTACCACTACTACCACTACTACCACTACCACTACTACCACTACGACCACTACCACTACCACTACTACCACTACTACCACTACCACTACCACTACCACTACCACTACTACCACTACCACTACCACTACTACCACTACTACCACTACCACTAGCACTACCACTACCACTACCACTACCACTACCACTACCACTACCACTACCACTACCACTACCACTACCACTACTACCACTACTACCACTACCACTACTACCATTACCACTACTACCACTAGTACCACTACCACTACTACCACTACTACCACTACCACTACCACTACTACCACTAGTACCACTACCACTACTACCACTAGTACCACTACCACTACTACCACTACCGCTACCACTACCACTACTACCACTACTACCACTACCACTACCACTACTACCACTACTACCACTACCACTACCACTACTATCACTACCACTACCACTACTACCACTACTACCACTACCACTACCACTACCACTACTACCACTACTACCACTACTACCACTACTACCACTACCACTACTAACCACTACCACTACAACTACCACTACCACTACCACTACCACTACTACCACTACTACCACTACTACCACTACCACTACCACTACTACCACTACTACCACTACCACTACCACTACTACCACTACCACTACCACTACTACCACTACTACCACTACCACTACCACTACTATCACTACCACTACCACTACCACTACTACCACTACTACCACTACCAATACCACTACCACTACCACTACCACTACCACTACCACTACCACTACCACTACCACTACCACTACCACTACCACTACCACTACCACTACCACTACCACTACTACCACTACTACCACTACCACTACCACTACCACTACCACTACTACCACTACTACCACTACTACCACTACCACTACTACCACTACTACCACTACCACTACCACTACCACTACTACCGCTACCACTACCACTACTATCACTACCACTACCACTACTACCACTACTACCACTACCACTACCACTACCACTACCACTACTACCACTAGTACCACTACCACTACTACCACTACTACCACTACTACCACTACTACCACTACCACTACTAACCACTACCACTACCACTACCACTAC
The DNA here is from genome assembly GCA_963989215.1 of Hedychridium roseum. Lineage (NCBI taxonomy): Eukaryota > Metazoa > Arthropoda > Insecta > Hymenoptera > Chrysididae > Hedychridium > Hedychridium roseum. Next base: position 5,132,609 of record OZ022307.1, on the reverse strand, counting down.
CACTACCACTACCACTACTACCACTACTACCGCTACCACTACCACTACTATCACTACCACTACCACTACTACCACTACTACCACTACCACTACCACTACCACTACCACTACTACCACTAGTACCACTACCACTACTACCACTACTACCACTACCACTACTACCATTACCACTACTACCACCAGTACCACTACCACTACTACCACTACTACCACTACCACTACTACCACTACGACCACTACCACTACCACTACTACCACTACTACCACTACCACTACCACTACCACTACCACTACTACCACTACTACCACTACTACCACTACCACTACTACCACTACTACCACTACCACTACCACTACCACTACTACCACTAGTACCACTACCACTACTACCACTAGTACCACTACCACTACTACCACTACCACTACCACTACCACTACTACCACTACGACCACTACCACTACCACTACTACCACTACTACCACTACCACTACCACTACCACTACCACTACCACTACTACCACTACTACCACTACCACTACCACTACCACTACTACCACTACTACCACTACTACCACTACTACCACTACTACCACTACTACCACTACCACTACCACTACTACCACTACTACCACTACCACTACCACTACTACCACTACCACTACCACTACTACCACTACTACCACTACCACTACCACTACTATCACTACCACTACCACTACCACTACTACCACTACTACCACTACCAATACCACTACCACTACCACTACCACTACCACTACCACTACCACTACCACTACCACTACCACTACCACTACCACTACCACTACCACTACCACTACCACTACTACCACTACTACCACTACCACTACCACTACCACTACCACTACTACCACTACTACCACTACTACCACTACCACTACTACCACTACTACCACTACCACTACCACTACCACTACTACCGCTACCACTACCACTACTATCACTACCACTACCACTACTACCACTACTACCACTACCACTACCACTACCACTACCACTACTACCACTAGTACCACTACCACTACTACCACTACTACCACTACTACCACTACTACCACTACCACTACTAACCACTACCACTACCACTACCACTACCACTACCACTACCACTACTACCACTACTACCGCTACCACTACCACTACTATCACTACCACTACCACTACTACCACTACTACCACTACCACTACCACTACCACTACCACTACTACCACTAGTACCACTACCACTACTACCACTACTACCACTACCACTACTACCATTACCACTACTACCACCAGTACCACTACCACTACTACCACTACTACCACTACCACTACTACCACTACGACCACTACCACTACCACTACTACCACTACTACCACTACCACTACCACTACCACTACCACTACTACCACTACTACCACTACTACCACTACCACTACTACCACTACTACCACTACCACTACCACTACCACTACTACCACTAGTACCACTACCACTACTACCACTAGTACCACTACCACTACTACCACTACCACTACCACTACCACTACTACCACTACGACCACTACCACTACCACTACTACCACTACTACCACTACCACTACCACTACCACTACCACTACCACTACTACCACTACTACCACTACCACTACCACTACCACTACTACCACTACTACCACTACTACCACTACTACCACTACCACTACTAACCACTACCACTACCACTACCACTACCACTACCACTACTACCACTACTACCACTACCACTACTACCATTACCACTACTACCACTAGTACCACTACCACTACTACCACTACTACCACTACCACTACCACTACTACCACTAGTACCACTACCACTACTACCACTAGTACCACTACCACTACTACCACTACCACTACCACTACCACTACTACCACTACTACCACTACCACTACCACTACTACCACTACTACCGCTACCACTACCACTACTATCACTACCACTACCACTACTACCACTACTACCACTACTACCACTACCACTACCACTACCACTACCACTACCACTACTACCACTACTACCACTACCACTACCACTACTACCACTACTACCGCTACCACTACCACTACTATCACTACCACTACCACTACTACCACTACTACCACTACCACTACTACCACTACGACCACTACCACTACCACTACTACCACTACTACCACTACCACTACCACTACCACTACCACTACTACCACTACCACTACCACTACTACCACTACTACCACTACCACTAGCACTACCACTACCACTACCACTACCACTACCACTACCACTACCACTACCACTACCACTACCACTACCACTACTACCACTACTACCACTACCACTACTACCATTACCACTACTACCACTAGTACCACTACCACTACTACCACTACTACCACTACCACTACCACTACTACCACTAGTACCACTACCACTACTACCACTACTACCACTACCACTACCACTACTACCACTACTACCACTACCACTAGTACCACTACCACTACTACCACTACTACCACTACTACCACTACTACCACTACCACTACCACTACTACCACTACTACCACTACCACTACCACTACTACCACTACCACTACCACTACTACCACTACTACCACTACCACTACCACTACTATCACTACCACTACCACTACTACCACTACTACCACTACCACTACCACTACTACCACTACTACCACTACTACCACTACCACTACCACTACTACCACTACTACCGCTACCACTACCACTACTATCACTACCACTACCACTACTACCACTACTACCACTACCACTACTACCACTACGACCACTACCACTACCACTACTACCACTACTACCACTACCACTACCACTACCACTACCACTACCACTACTACCACTACTACCACTACCACTACCACTACCACTACTACCACTACTACCACTACTACCACTACTACCACTACTACCACTACCACTACTAACCACTACCACTACCACTACTACCACTACTACCACTACTACCACTACCACTACCACTACTACCACTACTACCGCTACCACTACCACTACTATCACTACCACTACCACTACTACCACTACTACCACTACCACTACTACCACTACGACCACTACCACTACCACTACTACCACTACTACCACTACCACTACCACTACCACTACCACTACCACTACTACCACTACTACCACTACCACTACCACTACCACTACTACCTCTACTACCACTACTACCACTACTACCACTACCACTACTAACCACTACCACTACCACTACCACTACCACTACTACCACTACTACCACTACCACTACTAACCACTACCACTACCACTACCACTACCACTACTACCACTACTACCACTACTACCACTACCACTACCACTACTACCACTACTACCGCTACCACTACCACTACTATCACTACCACTACCACTACTACCACTACTACCACTACCACTACCACTACTATCACTACCACTACCACTACTACCACTACTACCACTACCACTACCACTACCACTACCACTACCACTACTACCACTACCACTACCACTACTATCACTACCACTACCACTACTACCACTACTACCACTACCACTACCACTACCACTACTACCACTACGACCACTACCACTACCACTACCACTACCACTACCACTACCACTACCACTACTACCACTAGTACCACTACCACTACCACCACTACTACCACAACCACTACTACCACTACCACTACTATCACTACCACTACCACTACTACCACTACTACCACTACCACTACCACTACTACCACTACTACCACTACTACCACTACCACTACCACTACCACTACCACTACCACTACCACTACCACTACCACTACCACTACTACCACTACTACCACTACCACTACCACTACCACTACCACTACCACTACCACTACCACTACCACTACCACTACTACCACTACCACTACCACTACTACCACTACTACCACTACCACTACCACTACCACTACTACCACTACTACCACTACTACCACTACTACCACTACCACTACTACCACTACTACCACTACCACTACCACTACTACCACTACTACCACTACCACTAGTACCACTACCACTACTACCACTACTACCACTACTACCACTACTACCACTACCACTACCACTACTACCACTACTACCACTACCACTACCACTACTACCACTACCACTACCACTACTACCACTACTACCACTACCACTACCACTACTATCACTACCACTACCACTACTACCACTACTACCACTACCACTACCACTACTACCACTACTACCACTACTACCACTACCACTACCACTACTACCACTACTACCGCTACCACTACCACTACTATCACTACCACTACCACTACTACCACTACTACCACTACCACTACTACCACTACGACCACTACCACTACCACTACTACCACTACTACCACTACCACTACCACTACCACTACCACTACCACTACTACCACTACTACCACTACCACTACCACTACCACTACTACCACTACTACCACTACTACCACTACTACCACTACTACCACTACCACTACTAACCACTACCACTACCACTACTACCACTACTACCACTACTACCACTACCACTACCACTACTACCACTACTACCGCTACCACTACCACTACTATCACTACCACTACCACTACTACCACTACTACCACTACCACTACTACCACTACGACCACTACCACTACCACTACTACCACTACTACCACTACCACTACCACTACCACTACCACTACCACTACTACCACTACTACCACTACCACTACCACTACCACTACTACCTCTACTACCACTACTACCACTACTACCACTACCACTACTAACCACTACCACTACCACTACCACTACCACTACTACCACTACTACCACTACCACTACTAACCACTACCACTACCACTACCACTACCACTACTACCACTACTACCACTACTACCACTACCACTACCACTACTACCACTACTACCGCTACCACTACCACTACTATCACTACCACTACCACTACTACCACTACTACCACTACCACTACCACTACCACTACCACTACCACTACTACCACTACCACTACCACTACTATCACTACCACTACCACTACTACCACTACTACCACTACCACTACCACTACCACTACTACCACTACGACCACTACCACTACCACTACCACTACCACTACCACTACCACTACCACTACTACCACTAGTACCACTACCACTACCACCACTACTACCACAACCACTACTACCATTACCACTACTACCACTACTACCACTACCACTACTACCACTACGACCACTACCACTACCACTACTACCACTACTACCACTACCACTACCACTACTACCACTACTACCACTACTTTTTTTTTTTTTTTTTTTTTTTTTTTTTTGGAAGAGAGGAAATCTTTTAAAGACACCGGGGAAGGCGTCCCTGGTAGTGTGGGAGTCACATAGGCATACCCACTAAAACCTCTCTTCTCTTGCACAGCATCTGTACCTGTCCCACTTTCGTATTGCATCGGTACAGATGCTACTTGTTGCTTGCTCTCCTTAGTTGCCTTGTTCTATCCTTGCTTTGTTTACTTTCTTTCGTAGAGAGATTTCTATTTCAATTTCGAGTTAAGCTGCTTAGTTAGTGTGTTGTGTCGTGCCTTGTCTTGTCTTGGATGTCTTGTCCAGTGCCAGCTGCCTCGTCTGAATTTACATTTCGTCTTCGTAACTGTCCTCTTCTTCGCTATCTGTCTCTTCTCCTTCTTCTAAGTTGTTCTTTCTTCTCATTTCGTCTTCAATTTTCTCCTTCATAATCCCAACTATCACATCGTTAATCTTTGTCCAGTTCTCCTTACTTTGCATCATAGTTTCTATAATGTTTTCAGGAGTTAGGTCTATTTCCAGGCTGTCAAAAAGGGTCAGCCTTCTAGAAAGCCACTTTTCACATTTGAAGATCGTGTGCTCTGCGTCATCAATCCCATCGCTGCAGTATAGGCAGCTAGGGTTGGTTGCTCTGTTAATTCTGCTGAGATACCATTGAAAGCATCCATGCCCTGTTATGAACTGGGTTAGCCAGTAATTCAGTTCTCCGTATCTTCTTTCATTCCATCTCTTAATGTTAGGAATTAATACGTGTGTCCATCTTCCTGTAGTCGCGCCGTTCCATCTTGTTTGCCATTCATTTATTGTCCTGCTTTTGATTTCATCCATCCTTTTTTCCAGCTCTTCGCCTGATTCCTCTTCTTTGCGTGCCATGTAAGTATATTTTCGCTCTACAGCCAGCAGGTCTATAGGAGTAGTTCCTGCTATCACGAAGACTGCTTCTCTGGACACCGTTTTGTACGCGTTTATCACCCTCAGTGCAGATCTCCTTTGGACCGCTAGTATAGGCTCCCCGTAGCTCGGGAATTTCCTTATTTGGTCAGCCCAGACTGGTGCTCCGTACAAAACGACTGAAGTTACGACAGACACCAGTAGTCTCCTTTTGGATGTTCTAGCTCCACCAACGTTGTGTAAGAGCCTTGAGATCGCCGTCTCGACATTGGCAGCCTTTTTGGTGACCGCACGCAGGTGCTCCCTCATGGAGAGAGCCCTATCTAATCTTAATCCTAAGTACTTGATCGATTTAAGTAGCTCAATTCTATCGCCATTTATTTTAACATTTATGTCTCTAATCTTCTTTCTCCCGTTAAGCATAACAGCCTCAGTTTTCTGTGTGGCTATCTCTAGTCCTACACTTCTCATCCATTTGGATACCCTGTGCAGTGTAATGTTAGCTACAGCCTGGATTTCTTTTTCTCCTTTACCGGTAATGACTACGGCTAGGTCATCCGCATACCCGATCAATTTTGTCCCACTAGGTACTCCAATATTTAACACCTCGTCATACGTGAGATTCCACAAAAAGGGGCCAAGAATAGATCCCTGTGGAACGCCCGCTATTATGTTGTATACTCTAAAGTTCCCTGAAACATCCTCGCAATACAGCCTCCTCTCATGTAGGTAGTTCCGAATGAGGAGAATCATGTTATGTGGTATTTTGTACCTATCTTTTAATGCCTTATCTATACTCTCCCATCTTAAAGAGTTAAAAGCATTTTTAACGTCTATAGTGATCAAAAGGGTGAGATTATCGTGTCCCCTGTTTTTTTGCCATTTGGCCAAGTCTGTAACCTCCAAGATAGCATCCACTGTGGATTTTCCCTTGGTGAAGCCAAATTGATTAGAATTAAGACCCCCCATTTCAGTTATGTACCTCTCTAATCTCTTAAGTAGAAGTTTCTCAAAAACCTTTCCTGCAGTGTCTATCATACTAAGTGGTCTATAATTACTAGGATTATTAATGTCCCCATCCTTGTTTTTCTTTATTAGGATCAACTTTTGCCTCTTCCAGGCTTTACAAAAAATTTTGTTTTCTAGGCACTTGTTAAGCATTTTTAAAATGACTCCAGGTATAACTTTAAAGGTTAATTTAAAGATTTCAGCCGTAATTCCGTCCAAGCCCGGGGCTTTTCCTACTTTAAGTGTCTGTACAGCTTCATGTAATTCCTCTGATGTAAATTTCTTTATTTCTCTATTGTCATTTGTTTCTATCTTTTGAAAATTAATTTCTTGTCCAGTCCTAAAAAGCGTTTTAACTGTGTGTTGTAATGTCTCGTCTGTCATTTGTGCCTGTACTGTTCGTCCTTTAATTTTCTTGGTTACGATTCTATAGCCTAAGCCCCAGGGATCACCATCTAAATCTTTACATAAAATATTCCAGCAATTTTTCTTACTTTTACATATCATGACTTTTAGCTCTTTCTTTAAGGTTTTATATCTATTCTTAAACTCTGTATATACCACTCTACCATGGGACCTTTGCATTTTCCTTCTGAATATTATAACTTCTCTTCTTTTTTCCCCAATTTCAGCATTCCACCAAAAAACGGGTGGTCTACCCTTATGGCTTTGGATCCTTGGCATGCTCTGGTCACAAGCTTTAATAATTGCTTCTTTAAGAGCTGTTGCCCCCAGTTCTACTGTATCATCTTCATTTATTTGTCTTTCTACTCTTTTTCCCATTTCACCTATAACCTCACAGAATGTTTCAATGTCTATCTTATTTATAGCCCATCTAATTTTGTTCTGATTTGTGTCATTTATTTTCTTCTTGTGTCCACTAGCATAGAAAAATTTAATATACCTATGATCACTTAAAGACTCTTCCTCAATCAGAACTTCCCAAGAATGAAAGTTAGAGGCCACATTTGCTGATGTCATAGTAATATCTAATATAGACCCCACATTTCCTCTCACAAAGGTGTTTTCTCTTCCAGTGTTAGTTATTACCAGATCCAATGTTGCCATAAAGTCCAAAACATATTCTCCTCTCCTGTCTACATATTCCATCCCCCATTCCCTAGCCTTAGCATTAAAATCCCCGGCTATAATTACACGTTTCTTGTCTCTAGCACTGTTCTCCAGTTTATTTAGTTTATATCTATATTCCCTCAGTGTCTGATTTGGAGAGTAATACACGCTATACACATAAATGTCATTAATTTTGATCCATATATGCCCATTTTTTCCTCCGCCTACCTCTGTTACTGTTATGCTTCTTGCATTTCTATTCCATATGGCAGCTACCTTCGCCTCATCCATGTACCATCCATTCTGAAACCCGGTTGGAGGCTCACTAATGATGACCACGTCTATGTCGTGCTCCTCAGCCGTCCTGCACATTAAATCCTGGGCTGCTCTGCACCTGTTCAAGTTAATTTGTAGAAACTTCATTTTGGTTCATTTCACATGTCCTACTTCCGATCCAATGCCTCTTCTTTCCGTATCCTTTTTCATTACAGATCATACAGCAAAGCTCATTTTTACAGTCCTTAGATGTATGTCCTTCTTCTCCACATTTTCTGCACCTCTTACTCCTATCAGTCCCTTTACACTCTGCAGCCATGTGCCCTGTTTCTAGGCATCTATAACATGTTTTAATATCGCTTTTCTCCTTGATTTTGCAGGACAGCCATCCTATTACTATTTTCCCATCCTTAAGTAAATCTTTGGCTTCATCTGCAGTAGCAATTACTATCGCTCTTTGCATCCCTCCATATATAGGATACATTGCCACAACCTTAGCATACGCTTGTTCCTTGTTTGTTCCCAGCTTCTTGAGTATAGCATCATGAATCTCCTCCTTGTCTGCAGCTCCATCGATGTCTCTAATTTCTAATTTGGCTCTTGGGACAAAAGTTCTTATGTCAGTTCCCTCACCTAATGCACTTTTAACCGCCTCTCTAATGTCATTTGTTTTAGTACTCCCTTTTTTAATTTCTATTAAAACATTTCCATCTCTAGTTTTCCTAACTCTTGATATTTCTCCTCCATTTTCTGCCATTCTAGTATCTGCTTTAACTTTCTTTATTGCTTGAATAAAATCCTCCTCCTTGCTAACTTTAATTTCAATAGCATCACTCAGTACTTTCTTAACTTGCTTACCTGTCTCTTTCGTAGCTTGAGGGGCTGTCTCATACACCTTCTTTTTCTGTCTCTTTCCTAAAACTGTTATCCAGGCTTCTCTCTGAATCTCCTTCTCCCCATCTGTAATTTCTTTGCCTTTATTGCCTGTAGCTTGTCCTTCTCTTCGCTGTATAGTTCTATCTGCTCTTAAGATTTGACACTGCGTCTCAGCATTTACAACTTCCTTGCTCTTCTGTATTCCACCTGTCTCTGCCTCTTTCTCTAAAGCCTGTACATATTTCTTTGCCCCTTCATTAGCATCATCAATGGATATCTCTAATGCTACTACTTCATTAACTGCATCTGATATGGTTGTTTTTATTTCCCTTTTCATGTTGGGCGTCTCTTCTGCCAGTTTCTTCAACTTCTCTATGGTTTTCATCAATGCTAACATAGCATTTTCCGTATCCTCTTCTCCTATGGTCCATTTTCCTCTCAGTTTAGTCAGTTCATCTTGCTCGCTTTTGGTCACTTCCATTTCCTCAGCTTCTTTCTCTCTGTTTCCTTCCACGCTTTCCCTGACCATCCTTAGCTCTTCT
>OZ022307.1:5113032-5122288 GCA_963989215.1 Hedychridium roseum | reverse complement strand
CACTACCACTACCACTACTACCACTACTACCACTACTACCACTACCACTACCACTTCTACCACTACTACCGCTACCACTACCACTACTATCACTACCACTACCACTACTACCACTACTACCACTACTACCACTACCACTACCACTACTACCACTACTACCGCTACCACTACCACTACTATCACTACCACTACCACTACTACCACTACTACCACTACCACTACCACTACCACTACCACTACTACCACTAGTACCACTACCACTACTACCACTACTACCACTACCACTACTACCATTACCACTACTACCACCAGTACCACTACCACTACTACCACTACTACCACTACCACTACTACCACTACCACTACCACTACCACTACTACCACTACTACCACTACTACCACTACTACCACTACTACCACTACCACTACTAACCACTACCACTACCACTACCACTACCACTACTACCACTACTACCACTACTACCACTACCACTACCACTTCTACCACTACTACCGCTACCACTACCACTACTATCACTACCACTACCACTACCACTACCACTACCACTACTACCACTAGTACCACTATGACTACTACCACTACTACCAATACCACTACCACTACTACCACTACCACTACTACCACTACTACCACTACTACCACTACCACTACCACTACTACCACTACTACCACTACCACTACTACCACTACCACTACCACTACCACTACTACCACTACCACTACCACTACTACCACTACTACCGCTACCACTACCACTACTACCACTACCACTACCACTACCACTACTACCACTAGTACCACTACCACTACTACCACTACTACCACTACCACTACTACCATTACCACTACTACCACCAGTACCACTACCACTACTACCACTACTACCACTACCACTACTACCACTACCACTACCACTACCACTACTACCACTACTACCACTACTACCACTACTACCACTACCACTACTAACCACTACCACTACCACTACCACTACCACTACTACCACTACTACCACTACTACCACTACCACTACTAACCACTACCACTACCACTACCACTACCACTACTACCACTACTACCACTACTACCACTACCACTACCACTTCTACCACTACTACCGCTACCACTACCACTACTATCACTACCACTACCACTACTACCACTACTACCACTACTACCACTACCACTACCACTACTACCACTACTACCGCTACCACTACCACTACTATCACTACCACTACCACTACTACCACTACTACCACTACCACTACCACTACCACTACCACTACTACCACTAGTACCACTACCACTACTACCACTACTACCACTACCACTACTACCATTACCACTACTACCACCAGTACCACTACCACTACTACCACTACTACCACTACCACTACTACCACTACCACTACCACTACCACTACTACCACTACTACCACTACTACCACTACTACCACTACCACTACTAACCACTACCACTACCACTACCACTACCACTACTACCACTACTACCACTACTACCACTACCACTACCACTTCTACCACTACTACCGCTACCACTACCACTACTATCACTACCACTACCACTACCACTACCACTACCACTACTACCACTAGTACCACTATGACTACTACCACTACTACCAATACCACTACCACTACTACCACTACCACTACTACCACTACTACCACTACTACCACTACCACTACCACTACTACCACTACTACCACTACCACTACTACCACTACCACTACCACTACCACTACTACCACTACCACTACCACTACTACCACTACTACCGCTACCACTACCACTACTATCACTACCACTACCACTACTACCACTACTACCACTACCACTACCACTACCACTACTACCACTACTACCACTACCACTACCACTACCACTACTACCACTACTACCACTACTACCACTACTACCACTACCACTACTAACCACTACCACTACCACTACCACTACCACTACTACCACTACTACCACTACTACCACTACCACTACCACTACTACCACTACTACCGCTACCACTACCACTACTATCACTACCACTACCACTACTACCACTACTACCACTACCACTACCACTACCACTACCACTACTACCACTAGTACCACTACCACTACTACCACTACTACCACTACCACTACTACCATTACCACTACTACCACCAGTACCACTACCACTACTACCACTACTACCACTACCACTACTACCACTACCACTACCACTACCACTACCACTACTACCACTACTACCACTACTACCACTACTACCACTACCACTACTAACCACTACCACTACCACACCACTACCACTACTACCACTACTACCACTACTACCACTACCACTACCACTTCTACCACTACTACCGCTACCACTACCACTACTATCACTACCACTACCACTACTACCACTACTACCACTACCACTACCACTACCACTACCACTACCACTACTACCACTACTACCACTACTACCACTACCACTACCACTACTACCACTACTACCACTACCACTACTACCACTACCTCTACCACTACCACTACTACCACTACCACTACCACTACTACCACTACTACCGCTACCACTACCACTACTATCACTACCACTACCACTACTACCACTACTACCACTACCACTACCACTACCACTACTACCACTACTACCACTACCACTACTACCACTACCACTACTACCACTACTACCACTACCACTACCACTACTACCACTACTACCACTACCAATACCACTACCACTACCACTACCACTACCACTACCACTACCACTACCACTACCACTACCACTACCACTACCACTACCACTACCACTACTACCACTACTACCACTACTACCACTACCACTACCACTACCACTACCACTACTACCACTACTACCACTACTACCACTACTACCACTACCACTACTACCACTACTACCACTACCACTACCACTACCACTACTACCGCTACCACTACCACTACTATCACTACCACTACTACCACTACTACCACTACTACCACTACTACCACTACCACTACCACTACCACTACCACTACTACCACTAGTACCACTACCACTACTACCACTACTACCACTACCACTACTACCATTACCACTACTACCACCAGTACCACTACCACTACTACCACTACTACCACTACGACCACTACCACTACCACTACCACTACTACCACTACTACCACTACCACTACCACTACTACCACTACCACTACTACCACTACTACCACTACTACCACTACCACTACCACTACTACCACTACTACCACTACCACTACTAACCACTACCACTACCACTACCACTACCACTACCACTACCACTACTACCACTACTACCACTACCACTACTACCACTACTACCACTACTACCACTACCACTACTACCACTACTACCACTACCACTACTACCACTACCACTACCACTACCACTACTACCACTACCACTACCACTACTACCACTACTACCGCTACCACTACCACTACTATCACTACCACTACCACTACTACCACTACTACCACTACCACTACCACTACTACCACTACCACTACTACCACTACTACCACTACTACCACTACCACTACCACTACTACCACTACTACCACTACTACCACTACTACCACTACTACCACTACCACTACTACCACTACTACCACTACCACTACCACTACCACTACCACTACCACTACTACCACTACTACCACTACCACTACTACCACTACTACCACTACTACCACTACCACTACCACTACCACTACCACTACTACCACTAGTACCACTACCACTACTACCACTACTACCACTACCACTACTACCATTACCACTACTACCACCAGTACCACTACCACTACTACCACTACTACCACTACCACTACTACCACTACCACTACCACTACCACTACCACTACTACCACTACTACCACTACTACCACTACTACCACTACCACTACTAACCACTACCACTACCACACCACTACCACTACTACCACTACTACCACTACTACCACTACCACTACCACTTCTACCACTACTACCGCTACCACTACCACTACTATCACTACCACTACCACTACTACCACTACTACCACTACCACTACCACTACCACTACCACTACCACTACTACCACTACTACCACTACTACCACTACCACTACCACTACTACCACTACTACCACTACCACTACTACCACTACCTCTACCACTACCACTACTACCACTACCACTACCACTACTACCACTACTACCGCTACCACTACCACTACTATCACTACCACTACCACTACTACCACTACTACCACTACCACTACCACTACCACTACTACCACTACTACCACTACCACTACTACCACTACCACTACTACCACTACTACCACTACCACTACCACTACTACCACTACTACCACTACCAATACCACTACCACTACCACTACCACTACCACTACCACTACCACTACCACTACCACTACCACTACCACTACCACTACCACTACCACTACTACCACTACTACCACTACTACCACTACCACTACCACTACCACTACCACTACTACCACTACTACCACTACTACCACTACTACCACTACCACTACTACCACTACTACCACTACCACTACCACTACCACTACTACCGCTACCACTACCACTACTATCACTACCACTACTACCACTACTACCACTACTACCACTACTACCACTACCACTACCACTACCACTACCACTACTACCACTAGTACCACTACCAATACTACCACTACTACCACTACCACTACTACCATTACCACTACTACCACCAGTACCACTACCACTACTACCACTACTACCACTACGACCACTACCACTACCACTACCACTACTACCACTACTACCACTACCACTACCACTACTACCACTACCACTACTACCACTACTACCACTACTACCACTACCACTACCACTACTACCACTACTACCACTACCACTACTAACCACTACCACTACCACTACCACTACCACTACCACTACCACTACTACCACTACTACCACTACCACTACTACCACTACTACCACTACTACCACTACCACTACTACCACTACTACCACTACCACTACTACCACTACCACTACCACTACCACTACTACCACTACCACTACCACTACTACCACTACTACCGCTACCACTACCACTACTATCACTACCACTACCACTACTACCACTACTACCACTACCACTACCACTACCACTACTACCACTACTACCACTACTACCACTACCACTACTACCACTACCACTACTACCACTACTACCACTACCACTACCACTACTACCACTACTACCACTACCAATACCACTACCACTACCACTACCACTACCACTACCACTACCACTACCACTACCACTACCACTACCACTACCACTACCACTACCACTACCACTACCACTACCACTACCACTACCACTACCACTACCACTACCACTACCACTACCACTACTACCACTACTACCACTACCACTACCACTACCACTACTACCACTACCACTACTACCACTACTACCACTACTACCACTACTACCACTACTACCACTACTACCACTACTACCACTACCACTACTACCACTACTACCACTACCACTACCACTACTACCACTACCACTACCACTACTACCACTACTACCACTACCACTACCACTACCACTACCACTACCACTACCACTACCACTACCACTACCACTACCACTACCACTACCACTACCACTACCACTACTACCACTACTACCACTACCACTACTACCATTACCACTACTACCACTAGTACCACTACCACTACTACCACTACTACCACTACCACTACCACTACTACCACTAGTACCACTACCACTACTACCACTAGTACCACTACCACTACTACCACTACTACCACTACTACCACTACTACCACTACTACCACTACCACTACTAACCACTACCACTACCACTACCACTACCACTACTACCACTACTACCACTACTACCACTACCACTACCACTACTACCACTACTACCACTACCACTACTACCATTACCACTACTACCACTAGTACCACTACCACTACTACCACTACTACCACTACCACTACCACTACTACCACTAGTACCACTACCACTACTACCACTAGTACCACTACCACTACTACCACTACTACCACTACTACCACTACTACCACTACTACCACTACCACTACTAACCACTACCACTACCACTACCACTACCACTACTACCACTACTACCACTACTACCACTACCACTACCACTACTACCACTACTACCGCTACCACTACCACTACTATCACTACCACTACCACTACTACCACTACTACCACTACCACTACCACTACCACTACCACTACCACTACCACTACCACTACCACTACTACCACTACTACCACTACCACTACCACTACTACCACTACCACTACTACCACTACTACCACTACTACCACTACCACTACCACTACTACCACTACTACCACTACCACTACTACCACTACCACTACCACTACCACTACTACCACTACCACTACCACTACTACCACTACTACCACTACCACTACCACTACCACTACTACCACTACTACCACTACCACTACCACTACTACCACTACCACTACTACCACTACTACCACTACTACCACTACCACTACCACTACTACCACTACTACCACTACCACTACTACCACTACCACTACCACTACCACTACTACCACTACCACTACCACTACTACCACTACTACCGCTACCACTACCACTACTATCACTACCACTACCACTACTACCACTACTACCACTACCACTACCACTACCACTACCACTACTACCACTACTACCACTACTACCACTACTACCACTACCACTACTAACCACTACCACTACCACTACCACTACCACTACTACCACTACTACCACTACCACTACTACCACTACCACTACCACTACTACCACTACTACCACTACCACTACTACCACTACCACTACCACTACCACTACTACCACTACCACTACCACTACTACCACTACTACCGCTACCACTACCACTACTATCACTACCACTACCACTACTACCACTACTACCACTACCACTACCACTACCACTACTACCACTACTACCACTACCACTACCACTACCACTACTACCACTACTACCACTACTACCACTACTACCACTACCACTACTAACCACTACCACTACCACTACCACTACCACTACTACCACTACTACCACTACTACCACTACCACTACCACTACTACCACTACTACCGCTACCACTACCACTACTATCACTACCACTACCACTACTACCACTACTACCACTACCACTACCACTACCACTACCACTACTACCACTAGTACCACTACCACTACTACCACTACTACCACTACCACTACTACCATTACCACTACTACCACCAGTACCACTACCACTACTACCACTACTACCACTACCACTACTACCACTACCACTACCACTACCACTACTACCACTACTACCACTACTACCACTACTACCACTACCACTACTAACCACTACCACTACCACTACCACTACCACTACTACCACTACTACCACTACTACCACTACCACTACCACTTCTACCACTACTACCGCTACCACTACCACTACTATCACTACCACTACCACTACTACCACTACTACCACTACCACTACCACTACCACTACCACTACCACTACTACCACTACTACCACTACTACCACTACCACTACCACTACTACCACTACTACCACTACCACTACTACCACTACCACTACCACTACCACTACTACCACTACCACTACCACTACTACCACTACTACCGCTACCACTACCACTACTATCACTACCACTACCACTACTACCACTACTACCACTACCACTACCACTACCACTACTACCACTACTACCACTACCACTACTACCACTACCACTACTACCACTACTACCACTACCACTACCACTACTACCACTACTACCACTACCAATACCACTACCACTACCACTACCACTACCACTACCACTACCACTACCACTACCACTACCACTACCACTACCACTACCACTACCACTACTACCACTACTACCACTACTACCACTACCACTACCACTACCACTACCACTACTACCACTACTACCACTACTACCACTACTACCACTACCACTACTACCACTACTACCACTACCACTACCACTACCACTACTACCACTACCAATACCACTACCACTACCACTACCACTACCACTACCACTACCACTACCACTACCACTACCACTACCACTACCACTACCACTACCACTACCACTACCACTACCACTACCACTACTACCACTACTACCGCTACCACTACCACTACTATCACTACCACTACCACTACTACCACTACTACCACTACCACTACCACTACCACTACCACTACTACCACTAGTACCACTACCACTACTACCACTACTACCACTACTACCACTACTACCACTACTACCACTACCACTACTACCACTACCACTACTACCACTACTACCACTACCACTACCACTACTACCACTACTACCACTACCAATACCACTACCACTACCACTACCACTACCACTACCACTACCACTACCACTACCACTACTACCACTACCACTACTACCACTACTACCACTACCAATACCACTACCACTACCACTACCACTACCACTACCACTACCACTACCACTACCACTACCACTACCACTACCACTACCACTACCACTACCACTACCACTACTACCACTACTACCACTACTACCACTACTACCACTACCACTACTAACCACTACCACTACCACTACCACTACCACTACTACCACTACTACCACTACTACCACTACTACCACTACCACTACCACTACTACCACTACTACCACTACCACTACCACTACCACTACACTACCACTACCACTACCACTACCACTACTACCACTACTACCACTACCACTTACCACTACTACCACTACCACTACTACCACTACTACCACTACTACCACTACCACTACCACTACTACCACTACTACCACTACCACTACCACTACCACTACTACCACTACTACCACTACCACTACTACCACTACCACTACTACCACTACTACCACTACTACCACTACTACCACTACCACTACCACTACCACTACTACCACTACTACCACTACCACTACTACCACTAC
>OZ022307.1:5090532-5108032 GCA_963989215.1 Hedychridium roseum | reverse complement strand
CTACTACCACTACCACTACTACCACTACTACCACTACTACCACTACTACCACTACCACTACCACTACCACTACTACCACTACTACCACTACCACTACCACTACCACTACTACCACTACTACCACTACTACCACTACTACCACTACCACTACTAACCACTACCACTACCACTACCACTACCACTACTACCACTACTACCACTACTACCACTACCACTACCACTACTACCACTACTACCGCTACCACTACCACTACTATCACTACCACTACCACTACTACCACTACTACCACTACCACTACCACTACCACTACCACTACCACTACCACTACCACTACCACTACTACCACTACTACCACTACCACTACCACTACTACCACTACCACTACTACCACTACTACCACTACTACCACTACCACTACCACTACTACCACTACTACCACTACCACTACCACTACCACTACTACCACTACTACCACTACCACTACTACCACTACCACTACTACCACTACCACTACTACCACTACTACCACTACTACCACTACTACCACTACCACTACCACTACCACTACTACCACTACTACCACTACCACTACTACCACTACCACTACTACCACTACTACCACTACCACTACCACTACTACCACTACTACCACTACCAATACCACTACCACTACCACTACCACTACCACTACTACCACTACCACTACCACTACCACTACCACTACTACCACTACTACCACTACTACCACTACTACCACTACCACTACTACCACTACTACCACTACTACCACTACCACTACCACTACCACTACTACCGCTACCACTACCACTACTATCACTACCACTACCACTACTACCACTACTACCACTACCACTACCACTACCACTACTACCACTACTACCACTACTACCACTACCACTACCACTACTACCACTACTACCGCTACCACTACCACTACTATCACTACCACTACCACTACTACCACTACTACCACTACCGCTACAACTACCACTACTATCACTACCACTACCACTACTACCACTACTACCACTACGACCACTACCACTACTACCACTACCACTACTACCACTACTACCACTACTACCACTACCACTACCACTACTACCACTACTACCACTACCACTACCACTACCACTACTACCACTACTACCACTACCACTACTACCACTACCACTACTACCACTACTACCACTACCACTACCACTACTACCACTACTACCACTACCAATACCACTACCACTACCACTACCACTACCAATACCACTACCACTACCACTACCACTACCACTACCACTACCACTACCACTACCACTACCACTACCACTACCACTACCACTACCACTACCACTACCACTACCACTACCACTACCACTACTACCACTACTACCACTACCACTACCACTACCACTACTACCACTACCACTACTACCACTACTACCACTACTACCACTACTACCACTACCACTACTACCACTACCACTACCACTACCACTACTACCACTACTACCACTAGTACCACTACCACTACTACCACTACTACCACTACCACTACTACCATTACCACTACTACCACCAGTACCACTACCACTACTACCACTACTACCACTACCACTACTACCACTACTACCACTACCACTACCACTACCACTACTACCACTACTACCACTACTACCACTACCACTACTAACCACTACCACTACCACTACCACTACCACTACCACTACCACTACCACTACCACTACTACCACTACTACCACTACCACTACTACCACTACTACCACTACTACCACTACCACTACTACCACTACTACCACTACCACTACTACCACTACCACTACCACTACCACTACTACCACTACCACTACCACTACTACCACTACTACCGCTACCACTACCACTACTATCACTACCACTACCACTACTACCACTACTACCACTACCACTACCACTACCACTACTACCACTACTACCACTACCACTAGTACCACTACCACTACTACCACTACTACCACTACCACTACCACTACTACCACTACTACCACTACCAATACCACTACCACTACCACTACCACTACCACTACCACTACCACTACCACTACCACTACCACTACCACTACCACTACCACTACCACTACCACTACCACTACTACCACTACTACCACTACCACTACCACTACCACTACTACCACTACCACTACTACCACTACTACCACTACTACCACTACTACCACTACTACCACTACTACCACTACTACCACTACCACTACTACCACTACTACCACTACCACTACCACTACTACCACTACCACTACCACTACTACCACTACTACCACTACCACTACCACTACCACTACCACTACCACTACCACTACCACTACCACTACCACTACCACTACCACTACCACTACCACTACCACTACCACTACTACCACTACCACTACTACCACTACTACCACTACCACTACTACCATTACCACTACTACCACTAGTACCACTACCACTACTACCACTACTACCACTACCACTACCACTACTACCACTAGTACCACTACCACTACTACCACTAGTACCACTACCACTACTACCACTACCGCTACCACTACCACTACTACCACTACTACCACTACCACTACCACTACTACCACTACTACCACTACCACTACCACTACTATCACTACCACTACCACTACTACCACTACTACCACTACCACTACCACTACCACTACTACCACTACTACCACTACTACCACTACTACCACTACCACTACTAACCACTACCACTACCACTACCACTACCACTACTACCACTACTACCACTACTACCACTACCACTACCACTACTACCACTACTACCGCTACCACTACCACTACTATCACTACCACTACCACTACTACCACTACCACTACCACTACCACTACCACTACTACCACTAGTACCACTACCACTACTACCACTACTACCACTACCACTACTACCATTACCACTACTACCACCAGTACCACTACCACTACTACCACTACTACCACTACCACTACTACCACTACCACTACCACTACCACTACTACCACTACTACCACTACTACCACTACCACTACTAACCACTACCACTACCACTACCACTACCACTACCACTACCACTACCACTACCACTACTACCACTACTACCACTACCACTACTACCACTACTACCACTACTACCACTACCACTACTACCACTACTACCACTACCACTACTACCACTACCACTACCACTACCACTACTACCACTACCACTACCACTACTACCACTACTACCGCTACCACTACCACTACTATCACTACCACTACCACTACTACCACTACTACCACTACCACTACTACCACTACAACTACTACCACTACTACCACTACCACTACCACTACTACCACTACTACCACTACCAATACCACTACCACTACCACTACCACTACCACTACCACTACCACTACCACTACCACTACCACTACCACTACCACTACCACTACCACTACTACCACTACTACCACTACCACTACCACTACCACTACCACTACCACTACTACCACTACCACTACTACCACTACTACCACTACCACTACCACTACCACTACTACCGCTACCACTACCACTACTATCACTACCACTACCACTACTACCACTACTACCACTACCACTACCACTACCACTACCACTACTACCACTAGTACCACTACCACTACTACCACTACTACCACTACCACTACTACCATTACCACTACTACCACCAGTACCACTACCACTACTACCATTACTACCACTACGACCACTACCACTACCACTACTACCACTACTACCACTACCACTACCACTACCACTACCACTACCACTACTACCACTACTACCACTACTACCACTACCACTACTACCACTACTACCACTACCACTACCACTACCACTACTACCACTACCACTACCACTACTACCACTAGTACCACTACCACTACTACCACTAGTACCACTACCACTACTACCACTACCACTACCACTACCACTACCACTACCACTACTACCACTACCACTACCACTACCACTACTACCACTACTACCACTAGTACCACTACCACTACTACCACTAGTACCACTACCACTACTACCACTAGTACCACTACCACTACTACCACTACCACTACCACTACCACTACTACCACTACTACCACTACCACTACTACCGCTACCACTACCAATACTACCACTACTACCACTACCACTACCACTACTACCACTACTACCACTACCACTACCACTACTATCACTACCACTACCACTACTACCACTACTACCACTACCACTACTACCACTACTACCACTACCACTACCACTACTACCACTACTACCGCTACCACTACCACTACTATCACTACCACTACCACTACTACCACTACTACCACTACCACTACCACTACCACTACTACCACTACTACCACTACCACTACTACCACTACCACTACTACCACTACTACCACTACCACTACCACTACTACCACTACTACCACTACCAATACCACTACCACTACCACTACCACTACCACTACTACCACTACTACCACTACCAATACCACTACCACTACCACTACCACTACCACTACCACTACCACTACCACTACCACTACCACTACCACTACCACTACCACTACCACTACCACTACCACTACCACTACTACCACTACTACCACTACCACTACCACTACCACTACTACCACTACCACTACTACCACTACTACCACTACTACCACTACTACCACTACTACCACTACTACCACTACTACCACTACCACTACTACCACTACTACCACTACTACCACTACCACTACCACTACTATCACTACCACTACCACTACCACTACTACCACTACTACCACTACTACCACTACTACCACTACCACTACTACCACTACCACTACCACTACCACTACCACTACTACCACTACTACCACTACTACCACTACCACTACCACTACTACCACTACTACCGCTACCACTACCACTACTATCACTACCACTACCACTACTACCACTACTACCACTACCACTACCACTACCACTACCACTACTACCACTAGTACCACTACCACTACTACCACTACTACCACTACCACTACTACCATTACCACTACTACCACAGTACCACTACCACTACTACCACTACTACCACTACCACTACTACCACTACCACTACCACTACCACTACTACCACTACTACCACTACTACCACTACCACTACTACCACTACCACTACCACTACCACTACCACTACCACTACCACTACCACTACCACTACTACCACTACTACCACTACCACTACTACCACTACTACCACTACTACCACTACCACTACTACCACTACTACCACTACCACTACTACCACTACCACTACCACTACCACTACTACCACTACCACTACTACCACTACTACCGCTACCACTACCACTACCATCACTACCACTACCACTACTACCACTACTACCACTACCACTACTACCACTACCACTACTACCACTACTACCACTACCACTACCACTACTACCACTACTACCACTACCAATACCACTACCACTACCACTACCACTACCACTACCACTACCACTACCACTACCACTACCACTACCACTACTACCACTACTACCACTACCACTACCACTACCACTACCACTACTACCACTACCACTACTACCACTACTACCACTACCACTACCACTACCACTACTACCGCTACCACTACCACTACTATCACTACCACTACCACTACTACCACTACTACCACTACCACTACCACTACCACTACCACTACTACCACTAGTACCACTACCACTACTACCACTACTACCACTACCACTACTACCATTACCACTACTACCACCAGTACCACTACCACTACTACCATTACTACCACTACGACCACTACCACTACCACTACTACCACTACTACCACTACCACTACCACTACCACTACCACTACCACTACTACCACTACTACCACTACTACCACTACCACTACTACCACTACTACCACTACCACTACCACTACCACTACTACCACTACCACTACCACTACTACCACTAGTACCACTACCACTACTACCACTACTACCACTACCACTACTACCACTACCACTACCACTACCACTACTACCACTACCACTACCACTACCACTACTACCACTACCACTACCACTACCACTACTACTACTACTACTACCACTACCACTACCACTACCACTACCACTACTACCACTACTACCACTACTACCACTACCACTACCACTACCACTACCACTACCACTACCACTACCACTACTACCACTACTACCACTACCACTACCACTACCACTACCACTACTACCACTACTACCACTACTACCACTACCACTACTACCACTACTACCACTACCACTACTACCACTACTACCACTACCACTACTACCACTACCACTACCACTACCACTACTACCACTACCACTACCACTACTACCACTACTACCGCTACCACTACTATCACTACCACTACCACTACTACCACTACTACCACTACCACTACCACTACCACTACTACCACTACTACCACTACCACTACTACCACTACTACCACTACTACCACTACTACCACTACTACCACTACTACCACTACCACTACTAACCACTACCACTACCACTACCACTACCACTACTACCACTACTACCACTACTACCACTACCACTACCACTACTACCACTACTACCGCTACCACTACCACTACTATCACTACCACTACCACTACTACCACTACTACCACTACCACTACCACTACCACTACCACTACTACCACTAGTACCACTACCACTACTACCACTACTACCACTACCACTACTACCATTACCACTACTACCACCAGTACCACTACCACTACTACCACTACTACCACTACCACTACTACCACTACTACCACTACCACTACCACTACCACTACTACCACTACTACCACTACTACCACTACCACTACTAACCACTACCACTACCACTACCACTACCACTACCACTACCACTACCACTACCACTACTACCACTACTACCACTACCACTACTACCACTACTACCACTACTACCACTACCACTACTACCACTACTACCACTACCACTACTACCACTACCACTACCACTACCACTACCACTACTACCACTAGTACCACTACCACTACTACCACTACTACCACTACCACTACTACCATTACCACTACTACCACCAGTACCACTACCACTACTACCACTACTACCACTACCACTACTACCACTACCACTACCACTACCACTACTACCACTACTACCACTACTACCACTACCACTACTAACCACTACCACTACCACTACCACTACCACTACCACTACCACTACCACTACCACTACTACCACTACTACCACTACCACTACTACCACTACTACCACTACTACCACTACCACTACTACCACTACTACCACTACCACTACTACCACTACCACTACCACTACCACTACTACCACTACCACTACCACTACTACCACTACTACCGCTACCACTACCACTACTATCACTACCACTACCACTACTACCACTACTACCACTACCACTACTACCACTACCACTACTACCACTACTACCACTACCACTACCACTACTACCACTACTACCACTACCAATACCACTACCACTACCACTACCACTACCACTACCACTACCACTACCACTACCACTACCACTACCACTACTACCACTACTACCACTACCACTACCACTACCACTACCACTACTACCACTACCACTACTACCACTACTACCACTACCACTACCACTACCACTACTACCGCTACCACTACCACTACTATCACTACCACTACCACTACTACCACTACTACCACTACCACTACCACTACCACTACCACTACTACCACTAGTACCACTACCACTACTACCACTACTACCACTACCACTACTACCATTACCACTACTACCACCAGTACCACTACCACTACTACCATTACTACCACTACGACCACTACCACTACCACTACTACCACTACTACCACTACCACTACCACTACCACTACCACTACCACTACTACCACTACCACTACCACTACCACTACTACCACTACTACCACTACTACCACTACCACTACTAACCACTACCACTACCACTACCACTACCACTACCACTACCACTACCACTACCACTACTACCACTACTACCACTACCACTACTACCACTACTACCACTACTACCACTACCACTACTACCACTACTACCACTACCACTACTACCACTACCACTACCACTACCACTACTACCACTACCACTACCACTACTACCACTACTACCGCTACCACTACCACTACTATCACTACCACTACCACTACTACCACTACTACCACTACCACTACCACTACCACTACTACCACTACTACCACTACTACCACTACCACTACTACCACTACCACTACTACCACTACTACCACTACCACTACCACTACTACCACTACTACCACTACCAATACCACTACCACTACCACTACCACTACCACTACCACTACCACTACCACTACCACTACCACTACCACTACCACTACCACTACCACTACCACTACCACTACCACTACCACTACCACTACCACTACTACCACTACTACCACTACCACTACCACTACCACTACTACCACTACCACTACTACCACTACTACCACTACTACCACTACTACCACTACTACCACTACTACCACTACTACCACTACTACCACTACTACCACTACCACTACTACCACTACTACCACTACCACTACCACTACTACCACTACCACTACCACTACCACTACCACTACCACTACCACTACCACTACCACTACCACTACCACTACCACTACCACTACCACTACCACTACCACTACCACTACCACTACTACCACTACTACCACTACCACTACTACCATTACCACTACTACCACTAGTACCACTACCACTACTACCACTACTACCACTACCACTACCACTACTACCACTAGTACCACTACCACTACTACCACTAGTACCACTACCACTACTACCACTACCGCTACCACTACCACTACTACCACTACTACCACTACCACTACCACTACTACCACTACTACCACTACCACTACCACTACTATCACTACCACTACCACTACTACCACTACTACCACTACCACTACCACTACCACTACTACCACTACTACCACTACTACCACTACTACCACTACCACTACTAACCACTACCACTACCACTACCACTACCACTACTACCACTACTACCACTACTACCACTACCACTACCACTACTACCACTACTACCGCTACCACTACCACTACTATCACTACCACTACCACTACTACCACTACTACCACTACCACTACCACTACCACTACCACTACTACCACTAGTACCACTACCACTACTACCACTACTACCACTACCACTACTACCATTACCACTACTACCACCAGTACCACTACCACTACTACCACTACTACCACTACCACTACTACCACTACCACTACCACTACCACTACTACCACTACTACCACTACTACCACTACTACCACTACCACTACTAACCACTACCACTACTACCACTACTACCACTACCACTACCACTACTACCACTACTACCACTACCACTACTACCACTACCACTACCACTACCACTACTACCACTACCACTACCACTACTACCACTACTACCGCTACCACTACCACTACTATCACTACCACTACCACTACTACCACTACTACCACTACCACTACCACTACCACTACCACTACCACTACTACCACTAGTACCACTACCACTACTACCACTACTACCACTACCACTACTACCATTACCACTACTACCACCAGTACCACTACCACTACTACCACTACTACCACTACCACTACTACCACTACCACTACCACTACCACTACTACCACTACTACCACTACTACCACTACTACCACTACCACTACTAACCACTACCACTACCACTACCACTACCACTACTACCACTACTACCACTACTACCACTACCACTACTAACCACTACCACTACCACTACCACTACCACTACTACCACTACTACCACTACTACCACTACCACTACCACTTCTACCACTACTACCGCTACCACTACCACTACTATCACTACCACTACCACTACTACCACTACTACCACTACTACCACTACCACTACCACTACTACCACTACTACCGCTACCACTACCACTACTATCACTACCACTACCACTACTACCACTACTACCACTACCACTACCACTACCACTACCACTACTACCACTAGTACCACTACCACTACTACCACTACTACCACTACCACTACTACCATTACCACTACTACCACCAGTACCACTACCACTACTACCACTACTACCACTACCACTACTACCACTACCACTACCACTACCACTACTACCACTACTACCACTACTACCACTACTACCACTACTACCACTACCACTACTAACCACTACCACTACCACTACCACTACCACTACTACCACTACTACCACTACTACCACTACCACTACCACTTCTACCACTACTACCGCTACCACTACCACTACTATCACTACCACTACCACTACCACTACCACTACCACTACTACCACTAGTACCACTATGACTACTACCACTACTACCAATACCACTACCACTACTACCACTACCACTACTACCACTACTACCACTACTACCACTACCACTACCACTACTACCACTACTACCACTACCACTACTACCACTACCACTACCACTACCACTACTACCACTACCACTACCACTACTACCACTACTACCGCTACCACTACCACTACTACCACTACCACTACCACTACCACTACTACCACTAGTACCACTACCACTACTACCACTACTACCACTACCACTACTACCATTACCACTACTACCACCAGTACCACTACCACTACTACCACTACTACCACTACCACTACTACCACTACCACTACCACTACCACTACTACCACTACTACCACTACTACCACTACTACCACTACCACTACTAACCACTACCACTACCACTACCACTACCACTACTACCACTACTACCACTACTACCACTACCACTACTAACCACTACCACTACCACTACCACTACCACTACTACCACTACTACCACTACTACCACTACCACTACCACTTCTACCACTACTACCGCTACCACTACCACTACTATCACTACCACTACCACTACTACCACTACTACCACTACTACCACTACCACTACCACTACTACCACTACTACCGCTACCACTACCACTACTATCACTACCACTACCACTACTACCACTACTACCACTACCACTACCACTACTACCACTACTACCACTACCACTACTACCACTACCACTACCACTACCACTACTACCACTACTACCACTACTACCACTACTACCACTACCACTACTAACCACTACCACTACCACTACCACTACCACTACTACCACTACTACCACTACTACCACTACCACTACCACTTCTACCACTACTACCGCTACCACTACCACTACTATCACTACCACTACCACTACCACTACCACTACCACTACTACCACTAGTACCACTATGACTACTACCACTACTACCAATACCACTACCACTACTACCACTACCACTACTACCACTACTACCACTACTACCACTACCACTACCACTACTACCACTACTACCACTACCACTACTACCACTACCACTACCACTACCACTACTACCACTACCACTACCACTACTACCACTACTACCGCTACCACTACCACTACTATCACTACCACTACCACTACTACCACTACTACCACTACCACTACCACTACCACTACTACCACTACTACCACTACCACTACCACTACCACTACTACCACTACTACCACTACTACCACTACTACCACTACCACTACTAACCACTACCACTACCACTACCACTACCACTACTACCACTACTACCACTACTACCACTACCACTACCACTACTACCACTACTACCGCTACCACTACCACTACTATCACTACCACTACCACTACTACCACTACTACCACTACCACTACCACTACCACTACCACTACTACCACTAGTACCACTACCACTACTACCACTACTACCACTACCACTACTACCATTACCACTACTACCACCAGTACCACTACCACTACTACCACTACTACCACTACCACTACTACCACTACCACTACCACTACCACTACTACCACTACTACCACTACTACCACTACTACCACTACCACTACTAACCACTACCACTACCACTACCACTACCACTACTACCACTACTACCACTACTACCACTACCACTACCACTTCTACCACTACTACCGCTACCACTACCACTACTATCACTACCACTACCACTACTACCACTACTACCACTACCACTACCACTACCACTACCACTACCACTACTACCACTACTACCACTACTACCACTACCACTACCACTACTACCACTACTACCACTACCACTACTACCACTACCTCTACCACTACCACTACTACCACTACCACTACCACTACTACCACTACTACCGCTACCACTACCACTACTATCACTACCACTACCACTACTACCACTACTACCACTACCACTACCACTACCACTACTACCACTACTACCACTACCACTACTACCACTACCACTACTACCACTACTACCACTACCACTACCACTACTACCACTACTACCACTACCAATACCACTACCACTACCACTACCACTACCACTACCACTACCACTACCACTACCACTACCACTACCACTACCACTACCACTACCACTACTACCACTACTACCACTACTACCACTACCACTACCACTACCACTACCACTACTACCACTACTACCACTACTACCACTACTACCACTACCACTACTACCACTACTACCACTACCACTACCACTACCACTACTACCGCTACCACTACCACTACTATCACTACCACTACTACCACTACTACCACTACTACCACTACTACCACTACCACTACCACTACCACTACCACTACTACCACTAGTACCACTACCACTACTACCACTACTACCACTACCACTACTACCATTACCACTACTACCACCAGTACCACTACCACTACTACCACTACTACCACTACGACCACTACCACTACCACTACCACTACTACCACTACTACCACTACCACTACCACTACTACCACTACCACTACTACCACTACTACCACTACTACCACTACCACTACCACTACTACCACTACTACCACTACCACTACTAACCACTACCACTACCACTACCACTACCACTACCACTACCACTACTACCACTACTACCACTACCACTACTACCACTACTACCACTACTACCACTACCACTACTACCACTACTACCACTACCACTACTACCACTACCACTACCACTACCACTACTACCACTACCACTACCACTACTACCACTACTACCGCTACCACTACCACTACTATCACTACCACTACCACTACTACCACTACTACCACTACCACTACCACTACCACTACTACCACTACTACCACTACTACCACTACCACTACTACCACTACCACTACTACCACTACTACCACTACCACTACCACTACTACCACTACTACCACTACCAATACCACTACCACTACCACTACCACTACCACTACCACTACCACTACCACTACCACTACCACTACCACTACCACTACCACTACCACTACCACTACCACTACCACTACCACTACCACTACCACTACCACTACCACTACCACTACTACCACTACTACCACTACCACTACCACTACCACTACTACCACTACCACTACTACCACTACTACCACTACTACCACTACTACCACTACTACCACTACTACCACTACTACCACTACCACTACTACCACTACTACCACTACCACTACCACTACTACCACTACCACTACCACTACTACCACTACTACCACTACCACTACCACTACCACTACCACTACCACTACCACTACCACTACCACTACCACTACCACTACCACTACCACTACCACTACCACTACTACCACTACTACCACTACCACTACTACCATTACCACTACTACCACTAGTACCACTACCACTACTACCACTACTACCACTACCACTACCACTACTACCACTAGTACCACTACCACTACTACCACTAGTACCACTACCACTACTACCACTACTACCACTACTACCACTACTACCACTACTACCACTACCACTACTAACCACTACCACTACCACTACCACTACCACTACTACCACTACTACCACTACTACCACTACCACTACCACTACTACCACTACTACCACTACCACTACTACCATTACCACTACTACCACTAGTACCACTACCACTACTACCACTACTACCACTACCACTACCACTACTACCACTAGTACCACTACCACTACTACCACTAGTACCACTACCACTACTACCACTACTACCACTACTACCACTACTACCACTACTACCACTACCACTACTAACCACTACCACTACCACTACCACTACCACTACTACCACTACTACCACTACTACCACTACCACTACCACTACTACCACTACTACCGCTACCACTACCACTACTATCACTACCACTACCACTACTACCACTACTACCACTACCACTACCACTACCACTACCACTACCACTACCACTACCACTACCACTACTACCACTACTACCACTACCACTACCACTACTACCACTACCACTACTACCACTACTACCACTACTACCACTACCACTACCACTACTACCACTACTACCACTACCACTACTACCACTACCACTACCACTACCACTACTACCACTACCACTACCACTACTACCACTACTACCACTACCACTACCACTACCACTACTACCACTACTACCACTACCACTACCACTACTACCACTACCACTACTACCACTACTACCACTACTACCACTACCACTACCACTACTACCACTACTACCACTACCACTACTACCACTACCACTACCACTACCACTACTACCACTACCACTACCACTACTACCACTACTACCGCTACCACTACCACTACTATCACTACCACTACCACTACTACCACTACTACCACTACCACTACCACTACCACTACCACTACTACCACTACTACCACTACTACCACTACTACCACTACCACTACTAACCACTACCACTACCACTACCACTACCACTACTACCACTACTACCACTACCACTACTACCACTACCACTACCACTACTACCACTACTACCACTACCACTACTACCACTACCACTACCACTACCACTACTACCACTACCACTACCACTACTACCACTACTACCGCTACCACTACCACTACTATCACTACCACTACCACTACTACCACTACTACCACTACCACTACCACTACCACTACTACCACTACTACCACTACCACTACCACTACCACTACTACCACTACTACCACTACTACCACTACTACCACTACCACTACTAACCACTACCACTACCACTACCACTACCACTACTACCACTACTACCACTACTACCACTACCACTACCACTACTACCACTACTACCGCTACCACTACCACTACTATCACTACCACTACCACTACTACCACTACTACCACTACCACTACCACTACCACTACCACTACTACCACTAGTACCACTACCACTACTACCACTACTACCACTACCACTACTACCATTACCACTACTACCACCAGTACCACTACCACTACTACCACTACTACCACTACCACTACTACCACTACCACTACCACTACCACTACTACCACTACTACCACTACTACCACTACTACCACTACCACTACTAACCACTACCACTACCACTACCACTACCACTACTACCACTACTACCACTACTACCACTACCACTACCACTTCTACCACTACTACCGCTACCACTACCACTACTATCACTACCACTACCACTACTACCACTACTACCACTACCACTACCACTACCACTACCACTACCACTACTACCACTACTACCACTACTACCACTACCACTACCACTACTACCACTACTACCACTACCACTACTACCACTACCACTACCACTACCACTACTACCACTACCACTACCACTACTACCACTACTACCGCTGCCACTACCACTACTATCACTACCACTACCACTACTACCACTACTACCACTACCACTACCACTACCACTACTACCACTACTACCACTACCACTACTACCACTACCACTACTACCACTACTACCACTACCACTACCACTACTACCACTACTACTACAAACCACTACCACTACCACTACCACTACCACTACCACTACCACTACCACTACCACTACCACTACCACTACCACTACCACTACCACACTACTACCACTACTACCACTACTACCACTACCACTACCACTACCACTACCACTACTACCACTACTACCACTACTACCACTACTACCACTACCACTACTACCACTACTACCACTACCACTACCACTACCACTACTACCGCTACCACTACCACTACTATCACTACCACTACTACCACTACTACCACTACTACCACTACTACCACTACCACTACCACTACCACTACCACTACTACCACTAGTACCACTACCACTACTACCACTACTACCACTACCACTACTACCATTACCACTACTACCACCAGTACCACTACCACTACTACCACTACTACCACTACGACCACTACCACTACCACTACCACTACTACCACTACTACCACTACCACTACCACTACTACCACTACCACTACTACCACTACTACCACTACTACCACTACCACTACCACTACTACCACTACTACCACTACCACTACTAACCACTACCACTACCACTACCACTACCACTACCACTACCACTACTACCACTACTACCACTACCACTACTACCACTACTACCACTACTACCACTACCACTACTACCACTACTACCACTACCACTACTACCACTACCACTACCACTACCACTACTACCACTACCACTACCACTACTACCACTACTACCGCTACCACTACCACTACTATCACTACCACTACCACTACTACCACTACTACCACTACCACTACCACTACCACTACTACCACTACTACCACTACTACCACTACCACTACTACCACTACCACTACTACCACTACTACCACTACCACTACCACTACTACCACTACTACCACTACCAATACCACTACCACTACCACTACCACTACCACTACCACTACCACTACCACTACCA
Source organism: Hedychridium roseum (assembly GCA_963989215.1). Classification (NCBI taxonomy): domain Eukaryota; kingdom Metazoa; phylum Arthropoda; class Insecta; order Hymenoptera; family Chrysididae; genus Hedychridium; species Hedychridium roseum. Next base: position 5,090,689 of record OZ022307.1, on the reverse strand, counting down.
CTACCACTACCACTACCACTACCACTACCACTACCACTACCACTACCACTACCACTACCACTACCACTACCACTACCACTACTACCACTACTACCACTACCACTACCACTACCACTACTACCACTACCACTACTACCACTACTACCACTACTACCAC
>OZ022307.1:5083032-5085532 GCA_963989215.1 Hedychridium roseum | reverse complement strand
AACCACTACCACTACCACTACCACTACCACTACTACCACTACTACCACTACTACCACTACCACTACCACTACTACCACTACTACCGCTACCACTACCACTACTATCACTACCACTACCACTACTACCACTACTACCACTACCACTACCACTACCACTACCACTACTACCACTAGTACCACTACCACTACTACCACTACTACCACTACCACTACTACCATTACCACTACTACCACCAGTACCACTACCACTACTACCACTACTACCACTACCACTACTACCACTACCACTACCACTACCACTACTACCACTACTACCACTACTACCACTACTACCACTACCACTACTAACCACTACCACTACCACTACCACTACCACTACTACCACTACTACCACTACTACCACTACCACTACCACTTCTACCACTACTACCGCTACCACTACCACTACTATCACTACCACTACCACTACTACCACTACTACCACTACCACTACCACTACCACTACCACTACCACTACTACCACTACTACCACTACTACCACTACCACTACCACTACTACCACTACTACCACTACCACTACTACCACTACCACTACCACTACCACTACTACCACTACCACTACCACTACTACCACTACTACCGCTACCACTACCACTACTATCACTACCACTACCACTACTACCACTACTACCACTACCACTACCACTACCACTACTACCACTACTACCACTACCACTACTACCACTACCACTACTACCACTACTACCACTACCACTACCACTACTACCACTACTACCACTACCAATACCACTACCACTACCACTACCACTACCACTACCACTACCACTACCACTACCACTACCACTACCACTACCACTACCACTACCACTACTACCACTACTACCACTACTACCACTACCACTACCACTACCACTACCACTACTACCACTACTACCACTACTACCACTACTACCACTACCACTACTACCACTACTACCACTACCACTACCACTACCACTACTACCGCTACCACTACCACTACTATCACTACCACTACTACCACTACTACCACTACTACCACTACTACCACTACCACTACCACTACCACTACCACTACTACCACTAGTACCACTACCACTACTACCACTACTACCACTACCACTACTACCATTACCACTACTACCACCAGTACCACTACCACTACTACCACTACTACCACTACGACCACTACCACTACCACTACCACTACTACCACTACTACCACTACCACTACCACTACTACCACTACCACTACTACCACTACTACCACTACTACCACTACCACTACCACTACTACCACTACTACCACTACCACTACTAACCACTACCACTACCACTACCACTACCACTACCACTACCACTACTACCACTACTACCACTACCACTACTACCACTACTACCACTACTACCACTACCACTACTACCACTACTACCACTACCACTACTACCACTACCACTACCACTACCACTACTACCACTACCACTACCACTACTACCACTACTACCGCTACCACTACCACTACTATCACTACCACTACCACTACTACCACTACTACCACTACCACTACCACTACCACTACTACCACTACTACCACTACTACCACTACCACTACTACCACTACCACTACTACCACTACTACCACTACCACTACCACTACTACCACTACTACCACTACCAATACCACTACCACTACCACTACCACTACCACTACCACTACCACTACCACTACCACTACCACTACCACTACCACTACCACTACCACTACCACTACCACTACCACTACCACTACCACTACCACTACCACTACCACTACTACCACTACTACCACTACCACTACCACTACCACTACTACCACTACCACTACTACCACTACTACCACTACTACCACTACTACCACTACTACCACTACTACCACTACTACCACTACCACTACTACCACTACTACCACTACCACTACCACTACTACCACTACCACTACCACTACTACCACTACTACCACTACCACTACCACTACCACTACCACTACCACTACCACTACCACTACCACTACCACTACCACTACCACTACCACTACCACTACCACTACTACCACTACTACCACTACCACTACTACCATTACCACTACTACCACTAGTACCACTACCACTACTACCACTACTACCACTACCACTACCACTACTACCACTAGTACCACTACCACTACTACCACTAGTACCACTACCACTACTACCACTACTACCACTACTACCACTACTACCACTACTACCACTACCACTACTAACCACTACCACTACCACTACCACTACCACTACTACCACTACTACCACTACTACCACTACCACTACCACTACTACCACTACTACCACTACCACTACTACCATTACCACTACTACCACTAGTACCACTACCACTACTACCACTACTACCACTACCACTACCACTACTACCACTAGTACCACT
>OZ022307.1:5075532-5078032 GCA_963989215.1 Hedychridium roseum | reverse complement strand
TACCACTACCACTACCACTACCACTACTACCACTACTACCGCTACCACTACCACTACTATCACTACCACTACCACTACTACCACTACTACCACTACCACTACCACTACCACTACCACTACTACCACTAGTACCACTACCACTACTACCACTACTACCACTACTACCACTACTACCACTACCACTACTACCACTACCACTACTACCACTACTACCACTACCACTACCACTACTACCACTACTACCACTACCAATACCACTACCACTACCACTACCACTACCACTACCACTACCACTACCACTACCACTACTACCACTACCACTACTACCACTACTACCACTACCAATACCACTACCACTACCACTACCACTACCACTACCACTACCACTACCACTACCACTACCACTACCACTACCACTACCACTACCACTACCACTACCACTACCACTACCACTACCACTACCACTACTACCACTACTACCACTACTACTACCACTACCACTACCACTACCACTACTACCACTACCACTACTACCACTACTACCACTACTACCACTACTACCACTACCACTACTACCACTACCACTACCACTACCACTACTACCACTACTACCACTACTACCACTACTACCACTACTACCACTACCACTACTACCACTACCACTACCACTACCACTACTACCACTACTACCACTACCACTACCACTACCACTACCACTACTACCACTACTACCACTACCACTACCACTACTACCACTACCACTACTACCACTACTACCACTACTACCACTACCACTACCACTACTACCACTACTACCACTACCACTACTACCACTACCACTACCACTACCACTACTACCACTACCACTACCACTACCACTACTACCACTACCACTACCACTACTACCACTACTACCACTACCACTACCACTACCACTACTACCACTACTACCACTACCACTACCACTACCACTACTACCACTACTACCACTACTACCACTACTACCACTACCACTACTACCACTACCACTACCACTACCACTACCACTACTACCACTACTACCACTACTACCACTACCACTACCACTACTACCACTACTACCGCTACCACTACCACTACTATCACTACCACTACCACTACTACCACTACTACCACTACCACTACCACTACCACTACCACTACCACTACCACTACCACTACCACTACTACCACTACTACCACTACCACTACCACTACTACCACTACCACTACTACCACTACCACTACTACCACTACTACCACTACTACCACTACCACTACCACTACTACCACTACTACCACTACCACTACCACTACCACTACTACCACTACTACCACTACCACTACTACCACTACCACTACCACTACTACCACTACTACCACTACCAATACCACTACCACTACCACTACCACTACCACTACCACTACCACTACCACTACCACTACCACTACTACCACTACTACCACTACTACCACTACCACTACCACTACCACTACCACTACTACCACTACTACCACTACTACCACTACTACCACTACCACTACTACCACTACTACCACTACCACTACCACTACCACTACTACCGCTACCACTACCACTACTATCACTACCACTACCACTACTACCACTACTACCACTACCACTACCACTACCACTACTACCACTACTACCACTACTACCACTACCACTACCACTACTACCACTACTACCGCTACCACTACCACTACTATCACTACCACTACCACTACTACCACTACTACCACTACCGCTACAACTACCACTACTATCACTACCACTACCACTACTACCACTACTACCACTACGACCACTACCACTACCACTACTACCACTACTACCACTACCACTAGTACCACTACCACTACTACCACTACTACCACTACTACCACTACTACCACTACCACTACTACCACTACTACCACTACCACTACCACTACCACTACCACTACCACTACTACCACTACTACCACTACTACCACTACCACTACCACTACTACCACTACCACTACTACCACTACTACCACTACCACTACCACTACCACTACTACCACTACTACCACTACTACCACTACCACTACCACTACTACCACTACTACCACTACCACTACTACCACTACCACTACTACCACTACGACCACTACCACTACCACTACTACCACTACCACTACTACCACTACCACTACTACCACTACGACCACTACCACTACCACTACTACCACTACTACCACTACTACCACTACCACTACTAACCACTACCACTACCACTACCACTACCACTACCACTACCACTACCACTACCACTACCACTACTACCACTACTACCACTACCACTACTACCACTACTACCACTACTACCACTACCACTACTACCACTACTACCACTACCACTACTACCACTACCACTACCACTACCACTACTACCACTACCACTACCACTACTACCACTACTACCGCTACCACTAC
>OZ022307.1:5068032-5070532 GCA_963989215.1 Hedychridium roseum | reverse complement strand
CTACCACTACTACCACTACTACCACTACCACTACTACCACTACCACTACCACTACCACTACTACCACTACTACCACTACTACCACTACTACCACTACCACTACTAACCACTACCACTACCACTACCACTACCACTACTACCACTACTACCACTACTACCACTACCACTACCACTTCTACCACTACTACCGCTACCACTACCACTACTATCACTACCACTACCACTACCACTACCACTACCACTACTACCACTAGTACCACTATGACTACTACCACTACTACCAATACCACTACCACTACTACCACTACCACTACTACCACTACTACCACTACTACCACTACCACTACCACTACTACCACTACTACCACTACCACTACTACCACTACCACTACCACTACCACTACTACCACTACCACTACCACTACTACCACTACTACCGCTACCACTACCACTACTATCACTACCACTACCACTACTACCACTACTACCACTACCACTACCACTACCACTACTACCACTACTACCACTACCACTACCACTACCACTACTACCACTACTACCACTACTACCACTACTACCACTACCACTACTAACCACTACCACTACCACTACCACTACCACTACTACCACTACTACCACTACTACCACTACCACTACCACTACTACCACTACTACCGCTACCACTACCACTACTATCACTACCACTACCACTACTACCACTACTACCACTACCACTACCACTACCACTACCACTACTACCACTAGTACCACTACCACTACTACCACTACTACCACTACCACTACTACCATTACCACTACTACCACCAGTACCACTACCACTACTACCACTACTACCACTACCACTACTACCACTACCACTACCACTACCACTACTACCACTACTACCACTACTACCACTACTACCACTACCACTACTAACCACTACCACTACCACTACCACTACCACTACTACCACTACTACCACTACTACCACTACCACTACCACTTCTACCACTACTACCGCTACCACTACCACTACTATCACTACCACTACCACTACTACCACTACTACCACTACCACTACCACTACCACTACCACTACCACTACTACCACTACTACCACTACTACCACTACCACTACCACTACTACCACTACTACCACTACCACTACTACCACTACCACTACCACTACCACTACTACCACTACCACTACCACTACTACCACTACTACCGCTACCACTACCACTACTATCACTACCACTACCACTACTACCACTACTACCACTACCACTACCACTACCACTACTACCACTACTACCACTACTACCACTACCACTACTACCACTACCACTACTACCACTACTACCACTACCACTACCACTACTACCACTACTACCACTACCAATACCACTACCACTACCACTACCACTACCACTACCACTACCACTACCACTACCACTACCACTACCACTACCACTACCACTACCACTACTACCACTACTACCACTACTACCACTACCACTACCACTACCACTACCACTACTACCACTACTACCACTACTACCACTACTACCACTACCACTACTACCACTACTACCACTACCACTACCACTACCACTACTACCGCTACCACTACCACTACTATCACTACCACTACTACCACTACTACCACTACTACCACTACTACCACTACCACTACCACTACCACTACCACTACTACCACTAGTACCACTACCACTACTACCACTACTACCACTACCACTACTACCATTACCACTACTACCACCAGTACCACTACCACTACTACCACTACTACCACTACGACCACTACCACTACCACTACCACTACTACCACTACTACCACTACCACTACCACTACTACCACTACCACTACTACCACTACTACCACTACTACCACTACCACTACCACTACTACCACTACTACCACTACCACTACTAACCACTACCACTACCACTACCACTACCACTACCACTACCACTACTACCACTACTACCACTACCACTACTACCACTACTACCACTACTACCACTACCACTACTACCACTACTACCACTACCACTACTACCACTACCACTACCACTACCACTACTACCACTACCACTACCACTACTACCACTACTACCGCTACCACTACCACTACTATCACTACCACTACCACTACTACCACTACTACCACTACCACTACCACTACCACTACTACCACTACTACCACTACTACCACTACCACTACTACCACTACCACTACTACCACTACTACCACTACCACTACCACTACTACCACTACTACCACTACCAATACCACTACCACTACCACTACCACTACCACAACCACTACCACTACCACTACCACTACCACTACCACTACCACTACCACTACCACTACCACTACCACTACCACTACCACTACCACTACCACTACCACTACCACTACCACTACTACCACTACTACCACTACCACTACCACTACCACTACTACCA
>OZ022307.1:5060000-5067832 GCA_963989215.1 Hedychridium roseum | reverse complement strand
CTACCACTACCACTACTACCACTACTACCACTACCACTACTACCATTACCACTACTACCACTAGTACCACTACAACTACTACCACTACTACCACTACCACTACCACTACTACCACTAGTACCACTACCACTACTACCACTACTACCACTACTACCACTACTACCACTACCACTACCACTACCACTACCACTACCACTACCACTACCACTACCACTACCACTACCACTACTACCACTACTACCACTACCACTACCACTACTACCACTACCACTACTACCACTACTACCACTACTATCACTACCACTACCACTACTACCACTACTACCACTACCACTACTACCACTACCACTACCACTACCACTACTATCACTACCACTACCACTACTACCACTACTACCGCTACCACTACCACTACTATCACTACCACTACCACTACTACCACTACTACCACTACTACCACTACTACCACTACTACCACTACCACTACCACTACCACTACCACTACTACCACTACTACCACTACTACCACCAGTACCACTACCACTACTACCACTACTACCACTACGACCACTACCACTACCACTACTACCACTACTACCACTACCACTACCACTACCACTACCACTACTACCACTACTACCACTACTACCACTACCACTACTACCACTACTACCACTACCACTACCACTACCACTACTACCACTACCACTACCACTACTACCACTACTACCACTACTACCACTACTACCACTACTACCACTACTACCACTACCACTACCACTACCACTACTACCACTACCACTACCACTACTACCACTACTACCACTACTACCACTACTACCACTACTACCACTACTACCACTACCACTACCACTACTACCACTAATACCGCTACCACTACCACTACTATCACTACCACTACCACTACTACCACTACTACCACTACTACCACTACTACCACCACCACTACTACCACTACTACCACTACCACTACCACTACCACTACTACCACTACTACCACTACTACCACTACCACTACCACTACTACCACTACTACCACTACCACTACTACCACTACCACTACTACCACTACTACCACTACCACTACTACCACTACGACCACTACCACTACCACTACTACCACTACTACCACTACCACTACCACTACCACTACCACTACTACCACTACTACCACTACTACCACTACCACTACTACCACTACTACCACTACCACTACCACTACCACTACTACCACTACCACTACCACTACTACCACTAGTACCACTACCACTACTACCACTAGTACCACTACCACTACTACCACTACCACTACCACTACCACTACTACCACTAATACCGCTACCACTACCACTACTATCACTACCACTACCACTACTACCACTACTACCACTACGACCACTACCACTACCACTACTACCACTACTACCACTACCACTAGTACCACTACCACTACTACCACTACTACCACTACTACCACTACTACCACTACCACTACTACCACTACTACCACTACCACTACCACTACCACTACTACCACTACTACCACTACTACCACTACCACTACCACTACTACCACTACTACCACTACCACTACTACCACTACCACTACCACTACCACTACTACCACTACTACCACTACCACTACCACTACTATCACTACCACTACCACTACTACCACTACTACCACTACCACTACCACTACCACTACTACCACTACTACCACTACCACTACTAACCACTACCACTACCACTACCACTACCACTACCACTACCACTACCACTACTACCACTACTACCACTACCACTACTACCATTACCACTACTACCACTAGTACCACTACCACTACTACCACTACTACCACTACCACTACCACTACTACCACTAGTACCACTACCACTACTACCACTAGTACCACTACCACTACTACCACTACCACTACCACTACCACTACTACCACTACTACCACTACCACTACCACTACTACCACTACTACCGCTACCACTACCACTACTATCACTACCACTACCACTACTACCACTACTACCACTACCACTACCACTACCACTACCACTACTACCACTAGTACCACTACCACTACTACCACTACTACCACTACCACTACTACCATTACCACTACTACCACCAGTACCACTACCACTACTACCACTACTACCACTACCACTACTACCACTACGACCACTACCACTACCACTACTACCACTACTACCACTACCACTACCACTACCACTACCACTACTACCACTACTACCACTACTACCACTACCACTACTACCACTACTACCACTACGACTACCACTACCACTACTACCACTACCACTACCACTACTACCACTAGTACCACTACCACTACTACCACTAGTACCACTACCACTACTACCACTACCACTACCACTACCACTACTACCACTAATACCGCTACCACTACCACTACTATCACTACCACTACCACTACTACCACTACTACCACTACGACCACTACCACTACCACTACTACCACTACTACCACTACCACTACCACTACCACTACCACTACTACCACTACCACCACTACTACCACTACCACTACTACCACTACTACCACTACCACTACCACTACCACTACTACCACTACTACCACTACCACTACTACCACTACTACCACTACCACTACCACTACCACTACTACCACTACTACCACTACCACTACTAACCACTACCACTACCACTACCACTACCACTACCACTACCACTACCACTACTACCACTACTACCACTACTACCACTACCACTACCACTACCACTACTACCACTACCACTACTACCACTACTACCACTACTACCACTACTACCACTACTACCACTACTACCACTACTACCACTACCACTACTACCACTACTACCACTACCACTACCACTACTACCACTACCACTACCACTACTACCACTACTACCACTACCACTACCACTACCACTACCACTACCACTACCACTACTACCACTACTACCACTACCACTACTACCATTACCACTACTACCACTAGTACCACTACCACTACTACCACTACTACCACTACTACCACTACCACTACCACTACTACCACTAGTACCACTACCACTACTACCACTAGTACCACTACCACTACTACCACTACCGCTACCACTACCACTACTACCACTACTACCACTACCACTACCACTACTACCACTACTACCACTACCACTACCACTACTATCACTACCACTACCACTACTACCACTACTACCACTACCACTACCACTACCACTACTACCACTACTACCACTACTACCACTACTACCACTACCACTACTAACCACTACCACTACCACTACCACTACCACTACTACCACTACTACCACTACTACCACTACCACTACCACTACTACCACTACTACCGCTACCACTACCACTACTATCACTACCACTACCACTACTACCACTACTACCACTACCACTACCACTACCACTACCACTACCACTACTACCACTACTACCACTACCACTACTACCACTACTACCACTACTACCACTACCACTACTACCACTACTACCACTACTACCACTACTACCACTACTACCACTACCACTACCACTACTACCACTACTACCGCTACCACTACCACTACTATCACTACCACTACCACTACTACCACTACTACCACTACCACTACCACTACCACTACTACCACTACTACCACTACCACTACTACCACTACCACTACTACCACTACTACCACTACCACTACCACTACTACCACTACTACCACTACCACTACCACTACCACTACCACTACCACTACCACTACCACTACCACTACCACTACCACTACCACTACCACTACCACTACCACTACCACTACCACTACCACTACCACTACCACTACCACTACCACTACTACCACTACTACCACTACCACTACCACTACCACTACTACCACTACCACTACTACCACTACTACCACTACTACCACTACTACCACTACTACCACTACTACCACTACTACCACTACTACCACTACTACCACTACCACTACTACCACTACTACCACTACCACTACCACTACTACCACTACCACTACCACTACTACCACTACTACCACTACCACTACCACTACCACTACCACTACCACTACCACTACCACTACCACTACCACTACCACTACCACTACCACTACCACTACCACTACCACTACCACTACTACCACTACTACCACTACTACCACTACCACTACTACCATTACCACTACTACCACTAGTACCACTACCACTACTACCACTACTACCACTACCACTACCACTACTACCACTACTACCACTACCACTACCACTACCACTACTACCACTACTACCACTACCACTACTACCACTACCACTACTACCACTACTACCACTACCACTACCACTACTACCACTACTACCACTACCACTACCACTACCACTACCACTACCACTACCACTACCACTACCACTACCACTACTATCACTACCACTAGTACCACTACCACTACTACCACTACTACCACTACCACTACTACCATTACCACTACTACCACCAGTACCACTACCACTACTACCACTACTACCACTACCACTACTACCACTACTACCACTACTACCACTACCACTACTACCATTACCACTACTACCACCAGTACCACTACCACTACTACCAGTACTACCACTACCACTACTACCACTACGACCACTACCACTACCACTACTACCACTACTACCACTACCACTACCACTACCACTACCACTACTACCACTACTACCACTACTACCACTACCACTACTACCACTACTACCACTACGACTACCACTACCACTACTACCACTACCACTACCACTACTACCACTAGTACCACTACCACTACTACCACTACTACCACTACGACTACCACTACCACTACTACCACTACCACTACCACTACTACCACTAGTACCACTACCACTACTACCACTAGTACCACTACCACTACTACCACTACCACTACCACTACCACTACTACCACTAATACCGCTACCACTACCACTACTATCACTACCACTACCACTACTACCACTACTACCACTACGACCACTACCACTACCACTACTACCACTACTACCACTACCACTACCACTACCACTACCACTACTACCACTACCACCACTACTACCACTACCACTACTACCACTACTACCACTACCACTACCACTACCACTACTACCACTACTACCACTACCACTACTACCACTACTACCACTACCACTACCACTACCACTACTACCACTACTACCACTACCACTACTAACCACTACCACTACCACTACCACTACCACTACCACTACCACTACCACTACCACTACCACTACCACTACCACTACCACTACTACCACTACTACCACTACTACCACCAGTACCACTACCACTACTACCACTACTACCACTACGACCACTACCACTACCACTACTACCACTACTACCACTACCACTACCACTACCACTACCACTACTACCACTACTACCACTACTACCACTACCACTACTACCACTACTACCACTACCACTACCACTACCACTACTACCACTACCACTACCACTACTACCACTACTACCACTACTACCACTACTACCACTACTACCACTACTACCACTACTACCACTACCACTACCACTACCACTACTACCACTACCACTACCACTACTACCACTACTACCACTACTACCACTACCACTACCACTACTACCACTAATACCGCTACCACTACCACTACTATCACTACCACTACCACTACTACCACTACTACCACTACTACCACTACTACCACTACTACCACTACCACTACTACCACTACTACCACTACCACTACCACTACCACTACTACCACTACTACCACTACTACCACTACCACTACCACTACTACCACTACTACCACTACCACTACTACCACTACCACTACTACCACTACTACCACTACCACTACTACCACTACGACCACTACCACTACCACTACTACCACTACTACCACTACCACTACCACTACCACTACCACTACTACCACTACTACCACTACTACCACTACCACTACTACCACTACTACCACTACCACTACCACTACCACTACTACCACTACCACTACCACTACTACCACTAGTACCACTACCACTACTACCACTAGTACCACTACCACTACTACCACTACCACTACCACTACCACTACTACCACTAATACCGCTACCACTACCACTACTATCACTACCACTACCACTACTACCACTACTACCACTACGACCACTACCACTACCACTACTACCACTACTACCACTACCACTAGTACCACTACCACTACTACCACTACTACCACTACTACCACTACTACCACTACCACTACTACCACTACTACCACTACCACTACCACTACCACTACTACTACCACTACTACCACTACTACCACTACTACCACTACCACTACCACTACTACCACTACTACCACTACCACTACTACCACTACCACTACCACTACCACTACTACCACTACTACCACTACCACTACCACTACTATCACTACCACTACCACTACTACCACTACTACCACTACCACTACCACTACCACTACTACCACTACTACCACTACCACTACTAACCACTACCACTACCACTACCACTACCACTACCACTACCACTACCACTACTACCACTACTACCACTACCACTACTACCATTACCACTACTACCACTAGTACCACTACCACTACTACCACTACTACCACTACCACTACCACTACTACCACTAGTACCACTACCACTACTACCACTAGTACCACTACCACTACTACCACTACCACTACCACTACCACTACTACCACTACTACCACTACCACTACCACTACTACCACTACTACCGCTACCACTACCACTACTATCACTACCACTACCACTACTACCACTACTACCACTACCACTACCACTACCACTACCACTACTACCACTAGTACCACTACCACTACTACCACTACTACCACTACCACTACTACCATTACCACTACTACCACCAGTACCACTACCACTACTACCACTACTACCACTACCACTACTACCACTACGACCACTACCACTACCACTACTACCACTACTACCACTACCACTACCACTACCACTACCACTACTACCACTACTACCACTACTACCACTACCACTACTACCACTACTACCACTACCACTACCACTACCACTACTACCACTACCACTACCACTACTACCACTAGTACCACTACCACTACTACCACTAGTACCACTACCACTACTACCACTACCACTACCACTACCACTACTACCACTAATACCGCTACCACTACCACTACTATCACTACCACTACCACTACTACCACTACTACCACTACGACCACTACCACTACCACTACTACCACTACTACCACTACCACTACCACTACCACTACCACTACTACCACTACTACCACTACTACCACTACCACTACTACCACTACTACCACTACCACTACCACTACCACTACTACCACTACTACCACTACCACTACTACCACTACTACCACTACCACTACCACTACCACTACTACCACTACTACCACTACCACTACTAACCACTACCACTACCACTACCACTACAACTACCACTACCACTACCACTACTACCACTACTACCACTACCACTACCACTACTACCACTACCACTACCACTACTACCACTACTACCACTACCACTACCACTACCACTACCACTACCACTACCACTACCACTACCACTACTACCACTACTACCACTACC